>JACBYL010001138.1:0-87933 GCA_015266385.1 Trichoderma oligosporum | reverse complement strand
ATGTAAAATGATTTAAGAAAGAAGTATTCTTGCTTACCCAAGGGCAGCCAGGAGATAAATAGAGCGCATATCGGCCCTTTTCAGCTGGGAATCGAGAGTCCGGATCCTTGGAGATGAAATTCCGGAAGATACTGTCTGGGCGGGTAAAGCGACCCTTGTTGTGATAAATCTAGATGACCAATTGAGTAAGTAAATAGAAATGTAATGGCATCGCGGAAAAATTGGGCGACCTTTCGTACATGTTGAGTTGATGGCATGTTGGATAAGGGATGAATGTAATTGCGGCCTTGTAATGAGACAATTTGGTGAGAGCTGGGTGCCCTGCTATATAACGCTTTTAGAATGAGTTTCATGAATTATATATATATATGTCTATAAAGCATTCATAAAGCCACTCTAAAAAAGGATTATATCATTCTATATAATACATCTTATATATAAATTCTCCTCCTATTGCGAGTAGTATTACATGATGGCTCATGACGTGATGATTCAGCTTACAAATCCCCAAGCCAAATAGCGGGGGATATTTCAAAGCCTTTTATCAATCAAAATTAGGGGCATTCAAGGAAATAAAGAGATTAATAAGTTAATGTATGGAACTTAACTAACAGCTTTGCTCAATTAATTGGAAAAGGCAAGGTGATTCATGCATCTTATGTGAGTAATGAAATAATATAGTACAGCGCCTAGGAGCTAAGCACGACATTAAGGCCCCGGGTATCTCTGATGAAGTATGATAACAGCAGGTTTGTTCAACATATATATGTAGGAAAATATAGAACAGTGATATTAACCAACGATAATAATCACGAGATTCAAGAAAATGAGAGCAAGTGGAAGTAAAATTCCGTCACAATTTGCAAATGCAATCTTGATAGAAAGATGTAGAGGTAAGCTATAATCGACCTAAAGTAACTATGAATTCAGTTCCGATAAATTAATTGGTATTGGCTTCAATTTGAGATCGGGCACTCAGCACAATATCACCTGGCATTTTACAAAATTGCTTATACATTGATGGGGAACTCAAACATCGGTTGATTATATATGTATCTCTATTGGGCTGTTATGGTATTCAGGTGGTTCCTCCTTCAGTACAATATCATCGCCTTTTGTAATAGCTTTTTGGATTTTCTAAGTCTAAGCAAGAAGAAACAATTTTCGGAATGTTAACTTAATATCATGGCAATACGAAGAGTCTCAAGCCCCGGAAAAGGTATTCTCGGCGATAAGTTTTATGGTTGAGTAATCTCCATTCATTATATTAAGAGCAAGTGTCTCATGTGATATATGTTAATAGTACGAGGCAGTCATGTTAGGCTGCTCACCAGCCAGTATTACAGAATGTAAAAACGACAGAATGCCTGAGCCAATAACGCTTCTTAGGTATCAGTGATTTCGTCACTGAGATGTCTCCGCGATCCGATCGCTTCGGCTTTTCGGAGCGGGTTCCCCAGAATTCACACATTACTCCGCACACCGTATGGGGCTATTCTACCCAATTGGGGCGTAAAATAACTTCGTATTAACTTTGTAATTAAATTGATGACTAGCTAGGAATCGAGAAATATCTTGAGCCATTCTCATTCTCAAATATCGACCGTAATGCTCGCAAATATTTAGTGTATATATTTGAAATCAGACTCTCTCGGCTCACCGGTTCTCTAAAGCTGGCGTCACAAAACCACCTATCCGATTATCAAGCCATGATGTGCAACACGTTGGACTATATTGATGCACTTCAAGTCCCGCAATAGCTCATTAATGATTGTCCAGCAGCAACTAAATCTTTACTGATTTGTCGTCAGTATACTGATTTGTCGTCAGTAAGGATTGACCAGGTTAGGGTATAAAAACAGTTACTCCCTACCCCCTGCTTACTAGATTTGATACTCTATGGACCCAATACTACTCTAAGCATCTATCTAACACTTAAGTATCCATTCATTCCCCTAAGAGTTTGAATGCGCTTCCAGTCTTAAATCCACACTCCGCATGTTCCGTCGCTCATAGTCCTTATCGTCTCAAACTAGACACAAGCATCACTTGACTCAAACTGCAGCATGGCAACTTCATCTGGCGCTATTACGACCTCTGATGGAGTCACGCTGCGATATATCACTGCTGGAAATACCTCTGACCCGGTTCTGCTCCTGATACCGGGATGGGTCCAAACTGCTATCCAATGGCGGAAGCAGATTTCGCATTTTAGCACCATGTACCGCGTTATAGCCATTGATAACCGTGGTCATGGCGACTCTGACAAGCCGGATCGGGGATATCGAGTAGCTCGGTTAGCTGCCGACTTACAGGATGTCATGACCCAATTAGATCTCAAGAACATTATTCTTCTTGGTCACTCTATGGGCTGTAGTATAATATGGGCATTTTGGGACACTTTCGTGTCCTCTCGTATGCGCGTTTGCCGCCTTGTGTTTGTCGATCAGTCGCCTTGCATGACTGTAGATCCAGCATGGGAAGAAGGAGTTGCCAAGTCCTTGGGAGCATTATTCACTCCTTCACTGGCTCTTGAAATGGGGGCTCGTTTACGCAAGCCTGGAAATGACAAATTCTTCGCAGACTTTTTAAGGACCCTGTTTTCGCCATCACTGAGCTCGGAAGATTTCGAGTGGACAATGCAGCAATGTAGTAAGATGAACTTTGGACACGCTGCCACACTGTTGGTAAACCACGCTGCACAGGATTGGAGAGATGTATTTCCTACGATTAACGTTCCCACTCTCGTCGTTGGAGCCGAGGGGAGCATCTTTGGTGCGAATAGCAGTCGATGGATCGCCTCACAGATTCCTTGCGCCAGGGTAGAGATTTTCAAGGAAGAAGAAGGGGGTAGCCACTTCATGTTTTGGGAAAACGATGGCAAATTTAATAGAGTGGTTGAAGAATTCTTGCAAAACTAGTAATCACTCTCTTAAGATACGCTTTATGATATTGGTCTCTTTGAACAGATATATTCTATTGTCATGTGGGAGTTCTAGTCTATTAATTCATTAAAAAAATTCTTGAGAGCTTTTGAGAACTTGACTGCAATCTTTTCAGCTGCTTCATGTAGTAAATGGAGTGATGTTGGCAAATCCGGCTGCTTAGATCATAGACAGGTGCACATGACTGATGATACTAATGATGATAATAATTCTTTCGCCATAAACGAGGACTTTTCATGGGAAAAAGAAGAAAAGAGTCATATAACTGCAAGAAAGAAAGAAAGAAAGAAAATGAATACGATCCAACTCCATCGCGAAATATGAATAAAGATAAAAAGAGTTAAGGCATATATATAAATTAGAAATTAGAAATGCATCTTTGTTAAATTCCTTCTCCTGAATCAGAAAAAGAAATGTATGCAGGAGGATGAAGACCGATCTCATTTTAGAATGCAGTGAGAAGCCCATAGTCTACCATTGGCTCGATAGTCCCGAGTCTCACCGGAACATGCTCATAAACATCCTCCTTCGCACCCCTTTTAGCCGTCTCACTCACTACACCCCCTTTCCTCTCCAAGGCGAGCTCCAACTCAAAAGTGATAACTAAGATGTAATAATCCAGCTTACCGTCTTCATTTTCATCACGTTCCCAACGTTTGTTATGCCATGTACTCGTACCCGTCCATCGAGAGACTTTATGGCACTTGCCTGAGACGTCGGCGTATAAAACGGTGCCATCGCTTCGTTTGAAGAACCAGTGTTTGGCGATATGCATGCCGATGGTATCGATTTGATCCTTCTTACGCTCCAGTGACTCGAGCTCGATGCGGAATTCGCGTGTCGAGGGAGACATGGCCTTTGACACAACATCGATCCACTTGGCGTCAAAGCCCAGCGGCTTATCGTTCTCCCAGTACCACCAATCTGTATGGCGAATCGTCAAGGTTAGCTGCCGAGGATGCAAGCCAGGCGTTTCAAGTAGCGAAGCTAGACCGCCTTCCTCTAAACGGTACATCTGCGCAAAGACATGAAGACTCTCAATTTCGACTTTATCTTGATCTAGTTGACGGGCGATTTCGGGAAGTATTCGTTTCAACTGTTGCAAGCTGTGCCATTCGATATATCCGGGAGGAGCACGATCCATGCCAGAGATCCAGTGTGTCTGTTCTTTGAGAATGAAAGGGAGATGCCAAGTTTCGTGATAAATGGCACGGCATGTCATAAGCAACTGGATACTGGTTTTGCGCGGCGCAAAATATGACGGCCGCGAGAAGCAAGTGTCAGCCACGTAGAGAAGGTCGGGATCCTCATAGTCCACCAGTGCAAGGGTAAATATCTTGGCTCGAATTTCAGGCGGCAGGTGGGAGAATAACGGTGACTCTTCCTGCGGATTGATATCTTTTGAGAGCAGCTGTTGATGAAGAGGTTGCTCCATGTTTTGTTGTGATGGCACCGAATTTCTGAATCTAGACCTTAGCATGTAACGAGATTGGGCATGGCCATGGCCATGAGGGCCTCTCAAAGATTGGAATATCAGAGACATTTGAAAGAAAGGAAGAGAAGCGTCTGATGGGAAAATTCAAGGCGATTTGGCTCTTTTTCTCTCTTATAAAGTCTGTGCTGGAAAAAAGAAGAACAACAATAAGCACGGAGATGCGGAGTTTGGGATCTGTGCCTGCGCTTAAACAAGGCAGCAACTTGGCAGCCGCCATGAGTGGCCGGGTGGCATCATAAGGCGCATTTGGGCCGCTCCGATTCGCCATTGCAAACGTCACTATACGATATAATGCTTGTTTGTTTTTGAATCACCTGATATCTACCTAAATGCGACGCTTATATTTTATACAGGTCATTTTAGTGAATTTAAAATGAAGAAGCTCAAAAGTTGTGGAGGGATGAATAAGATCGAAGCTATAGAATATTATGTAAAGCTCCTGGTTACTCCAACCAGACGGCCATTGGGGTTCACTGATTACTTAAAGTCTCTATCAACCTTTGCTGCCTAGAAGGATAACAAAAACACTATAATTCAGAAAATGGCGACCTCGAGCTCCGACTGCTCTACTTGTGACATATTTGCTTATATCTTACTTGGTCGTAGATCAGGAATTGAGTCATAGGTATATGCGCACACGCCAACCTTGCCACCCGCCACTTTGTATGACACATACAAGTATACCACGACTGAATGTTATGTACTGCTTCATAATTACTCTCATGTTCATATTGATATGCATAATGAATAAGGTGAAGTGTATGTACAAATTACAATATTAGTACCAACACCCTGTTCGCTATGGGTTGGTAGGTAGACGAGAAACCGAAGATATATAAAACGCCCTGCCAGTTATACGTGTACATCGCTATAGGAAGATTAATTTTCTCAGACATGAATAGAGATGATCAAAGTAAGATCGTCATTTAAGTCCTAAATATATTTTACACTGAAGGTCTTCAAAGTAAAGATGGGAAGGCAGCAGCGTGTATATGGATACGTTTATTCGTACTTCATACTATCTTCTATAATGAATTAGATTGTACAAAGGCCCATAGAGACTAATGCATTTGAGTTTATAATCATGTCTCTTATCAATTAAAATCACTCAACTGATCAATGTGAAGCTCACAAGACATAACCAAATACATGCGACTGTAAGTGAATGATTTTTGAAATCCTGTTAAGGTCTCTTATACTTGGACTCGACCTTATCTTTTCCAAAGCTATTATTAAGATGCCTAGTCTTATTGGAGGCTTGTCTGGCTAATGGGAAACTTAGAGTAGGATCATTAGGCTCATTAAAGCTCGAAAGTAGAGAGGACAAGCTAGTGAGCCCTAGGATGATGAGCTGGAGGATGAGTTAGAAGAATGTCTGAGACTCTTCTTGGCTTCTAAGTATTTCAAATACGTCTTCCAGGTGTTGTCGCTTTGTACAATATTTTGTTCAGAAGGTCACACTTCATCCAGGCAACGTAGCTGTCTAAAAGCAGCCAAGGCTCTTCTAATAGCCGAACAAGCTATGCCGCATGCTCATAGTGTAAGAGAAATCACTGGGCAGAAGAGAAGCAAATCAAGATGCGCTATATAGATGGTGTTGATGCATACCTCCTTTCTAGCCTTTTGGAAGGCATTCCTCGTTCAATATATGATGCTTTCGCCATGTAATTATAAACCAACCACTGGACTTTCTTATAGCATTGTAGGATCTCACCAACAAATATTATAGTGAAAAAAGGTAAAATGTACCTAATCGAATAGGAAGATGCAGGATGGTATGCTGAGTACTGGGAATCTGTCAAGCTTTTTCAACGCTCAAATCTTAGTGAAAGGGACTGGTGCAATTATGCAGCCGAAATCTTTCCTCAGGACTATCCTGGTGAATTGATGGATTATATTGCAATTTCTAAATGGAAGTCACCATAGCCAGTCTGTAATGTATTCTTTCATACTTATTCTGCTGTTCAAATAGATTCGCTTAGCATTCAAAAAAACCAAATTGTCAGTAATACGAGAACTATATCTTAATTTAACTAAGTTTTTGATGAGTTTATAGCTAACCACCCTCCCCAACCCCCCCTTTTTTTTAGCCGGACTTGCATATATATGCCATTCACATATATCTCATGGGGATGCCCCTAATAGCAAATTTATACAAGGAATTGATAGTCTACTCTCCAGATATAGCTTTGGTTCCCTCAATTGGCGTCTTCTCCGTCTCAATTCTTTCCTCCTTACTCTCGACATTATGTTCCAGAACGTAGCTACGAAACTGTCTTGTCGGGACATTTCTATCAAACATTTCGTTGATATCTTCCAAACTTCGACCCTTCATCTCCGGAACACAGAAGAATGCAAAGAAGAAAGAGCATATGGCGAGGGCACCAAATATGAAGCCTACCTTGGATTTCAAATCTGCATAAGGGGCGTTGAGTAGATATGGAGTAAAGAACGAGAAAAGGAAGCTATCAAACGTTTGCGTTAGTATACACTTGGTTAGAAATTAAATTTGCTGCTATATGACTCACTTGGTCACGACGTTAACAATGGAAGCAACGCGCTGAGTCTTATCACGTAACCTTGATGCTGGAAGTTCAGTTGTGACAATATAGTTTAAGGGATCCCAGCTGAAACACAGACTCGCCGACGAGAGCGCTGTAGCGCCAACTATTACTTGCTTTTGAACAAAGGTAGGATTAACAGCTGTGCCAATGCCTCCCATAGTGAATAGCCAAACAACTTGAAGAATAGAGCCAGTCATGAGGATCGGGCGACGGCCGACCCTGTCTGTTATGGAGATCCCCACGAAGCAGCAAAAAAAATTGATGCATGAGCTCATAATCGAATAATCGAATGGATTAATCGAGCCAATGGACTGCACAAAAAGTGTACCGTATGCGGCAGTGAATGGAGACCCAGTGGCCTGAATAAAGAAGTTCATGCCCATAGCAACAAGAGTACGCCTACGATTCGTACCTTTAAAAAGATCGATATAGCGTCCTTGGTTGTGCTCTTCGGTGAGGGAGAGCCGTATTAGTTCGAGCTCCTCCTGAGCGCTATAGGACGGATCAGAGCCACGAAGTGTCTGAAGTGACCGAAGTGCTTCCTCTTCTCTATCCTGCAGGAGCAACCACCTAGGTGACTCCGGAATAAACCAAATACATGAAGCCACTGTTAACGGAACGATATAAAAAAGCCCCATTGGAATCCTCCATGCAGCGTTGGTTGTGAGCCCACTTGTGCCGCGACAGACGCTATTGATGATGACACCACCAAGTAACAAGCTCGTCTGGTAAGTTCCGACAGCAAAGCCTCTGATGGCGGCTGGAACAATCTCAGCTTGAAATGGAGGGCAAGTAGACAATTCCATTCCTATATATGTATAGTTGAGAATACGACCTGCGAGGACTTGTCCTCTCGTCGACGATGAGATGAGCACTGTCGCTGACATCATAGCCCAAATGGACATGCAGAACATGGACATTCGACGGCCATAGCGAGCGCTAATGATACTGCCAATGTAGAGACCTAATTTGTTACTTATGTATAAGCTTTACCATCCCGGCCTGGTACAGATGGGCAGAATTGACTTACCAACGGCAAAACCTATAAAGTTGAGACTGTTTAGAAGAGACAGATAGTATGTTGGTATAGCATATGTCTTGGTCTTTGGGTTATAGTCGCCAAACTGCTTCTTATATGCAGGCATGGCCTGGCTTGTGGCAATTCCTTGATTGTCGAAGCCATAGTTGAAGGTGGATAAGGCAATTAGAGATATAGAGAGAGCAAGCCGAGGGGTGAGGTGCCGAGCAAATCGGTTCTCTCGAATAAATGAAAAGGTCATTTTGAGAAGACTGATTCATGTGTTGAGTCGGTTGCGAGTATAAGTTGAAGGTGGATAAGGCAATTAGAGATATAGAGAGAGCAAGCCGAGGGGTGAGGTGCCGAGCAAATCGGTTCTCTCGAATAAATGAAAAGGTCATTTTGAGAAGACTGATTCATGTGTTGAGTCGGTTGCGAGTATACTTGCAGTGATCTAGGTCGTTATCGAGTATATATATATATATACATACATATGATACGTATCTACTTAGCCCATGAAGAGAAAGTCATCGCCCAAGACATAAGAAAGTAAAAGGAAATATAGTAGGTATGAATATATCTCGATGGCGCCATCACGCCGTTGCTAACTATTTATTTTCAACGACTGGAGGTAAAACAAAAAGAGGATTAGGCAATGGCTTCATTTAGAATGATAGATGCTCGGTCAGTGAGAAAAATATCCAATTGAGACAAGACTGAGATTAGCCAGCAACAGAGACCGGGGCTTACTGGCCAAGCCATATGGTTGAGCATTAAGAAATCTCTCCGCGCTATCAAAATCTTTCCGCGCCACCAAAATCTTTCCGCGCTTTGGCTCAAATCTTTTCGCCCGTAAGCTAATAGTTGGGGAGGCTTATCGAGAAGAGAAGAGAAATGGCCTAAAGAGTAAAGCTGACTCGCCTGCTTGCGGTCACGCAACACTTAGTCTCGTGGCGCGATTAGGATTACTCCACATCCAAGCTCGTGGAACTGGATCGATTTCGTCTATTACCATCTGACATATGGATTATGTGTAGCCAACTGTTACGTGTAGACGTGTAGGAGGCACTGACAGATGAAGGGGATCATTAGTTACCTTATCCGTTCTACTGGGTCGTCTAATGCCAGGAACCATACCGAATACATAATAATAGCAACATATACTGACAAGGGCTCATCACCATTGTCCCCCGCATTCCACAACAAAAACTAGTGTTGAAGCCCCATAGAAGGAGGAACTAGCACCAAACCCAATATGATGATGACCAAGAAGAGTTCATAGTCTTTCTGGGCTTGCTGGGGGGGTTGCTAGACTTTTCTTATGCCGTTCCTCTCTACGGTCAATGCAGGCTGAATATCTATCGATATGGCTCGAGATCGGGCTTGTGACGCATGCGCAGCTCGAAAGATAAAGTGTGATCGAGGATCGCCATGCAGACGCTGTCAAAGTCTCTTTATAGAGTGTGTGACTGAGAGGAGACGGCTAAAAGCTGGCCCCAAAGGCCCATGGGCAAAGAAGAAACGAGAGGCCCTAAATAATAAATCAGGAAATGGGCAAATAAATACGGAGAAAAAGTCTCATTTCTTCGTCTCCAATAACGAGAAGACCTCTCCGCTGCCGTCAATTCCGGCTCCTATCCATTCCGGCCTAGACCGCGTCCCATTCGCCGCATTTGAGCAATACCTCAACCTCTATCAGCAGGCTCTGTATCCGGTGTGGCCAGTCATTAACAAAGATGTATTACTTCGTCGACTGGAGGATTCCACTGATATCGAAGCATATGCCCTTGCTGCTGCTGTCAGTGCTGTCACCATAGCACAGCTCAAGCTCACGTCTCAAGACGTACTTGACTGCTTTGGAGGCGACGATGGCGCATTTATGGCTGCCGAATCTGCACGAGCAAGATATGAAATGGATCATCTAGAACATCCATCTATCAACATTTTGCTATCCTCATTTTTCTTACATGTATCATATGCGAACCGCGGCCATATACGGAAGGGAGCCATGCTTTTGCGTGAAGCCCTCACCTATGCTCAGCTACTAGGCCTAGATAAAGCTACCCATTATGCAGGCCTCTCGAAAACTAAAACTCAGCTACATCTTCGGATAATCTGGCTATTATTTGTGACAGAGAGGTAAGCTAAATCTCTAGAGTTTATCGCCGAGTATCATCAACTAACAGTAAACGCAGAGGCCATACTACGAGATTTGATTTCCCAAGGATATTACAACTTGATCCTGAAATACCCGAGCTTGAAGTAGATGAGAATCCTCCTGTTCTATTTGCGTTCATTAGCTTGAGCAAACTTTTCCAAAGCTTTGCTCGTGCTATGGATGGAGATGGATCTTCTCAAACGCACGAATATTTTGCTTCTATGCATGCTCGCCTACGAGGGATCAGCCAGGCTTCTAAAAATTCCACCGACTTACAAAGAGCAGATTTTCTCATGACACAGCAGTGGATGAGGATTGTGCTATGGAAAATGTCCATGTATCATATTAAGCTTCTACCTAATGCAACAGATGAAGGCCTTAGCCTTAGCTTTCCGGATCAAATAGCACGGAACGTAGTTCAGAACTTGGATGTGTTTCCTAGACCTGTTATTGAAGCGCACGGTCTCGGGATGGTAAGTTTCTATTATTCCCATTTGTTCCAACTTTAAACATGTTCATGGCAACCTATGACTAACATGTGCTTCTTTACTTTCAGGAGATGAAGTTGTTTGAGGTGGCAATGTCTCTAGCTGACATTCTGCTATGCCTTCCTTCAGCATTAGAAAGCAAGCAGCTGATGCATGTTGGCCCACAAGATGTCTTGACTCGCCTTGTCCAATTTCTGACAAGTTTCCGCGGTGGTGGTGACAACATCAAGCTGCAGCTTCTTTATGGCAAGATGCAAGAGATTTCGTACAGCATTGTTCAGCATCCGCATTCCTTGCAGATTGATCCGGGCCAAGATCAAGATGATATGACATATGTAGACTGGACATGACTACCAGCAAAAGACGCAAAAGAAAAAACACGAAAATACAGGGAAAATGATGATATGAGGTAAATGTTTTCGACCCAGGTTAATTAGGCAACCTATTTGTTGGTGTTGCTACCTCGAAGTCGAACCTTTCTGGAATTTTTAATCCAGCGTCTATATGCCCCTGCATCTCCGACAACGATACTCCGTCTCTTATTAACCATGCATCATTCGTCAGTCGCTGCCAGTCCTCGAGCTCTTTTCGGAATCTCAGTAGCAATTCTCTGTACTCTGGATGATCAGCCAGGTTTACCACCTCCCTTGGCTCTTCCTGCATATCGTACAACTCTTCCGGGGGTCGGCGAATGTATGCTTCCAAGGAACGCTCTCCAATTTTTACTGGAAATTGGGAGTTTCGAATTCCCTCCCAAGATAGAGAAGCATAAAGGTCAGTGGAGAAGGGAAAGTCGAGCTTCCAGGCTATATTTCTGTGATACTTGTAACGCGCAGTGCGTAAGAATCTGGTTGGATAATAGTTTGTAATTTCATGAAAGGTGTGCGATCCAAATATCCTTGTACGATCATCTTTTACATTAGTTTCATCAAGAATTGGAAGGATAGAGCGACCTAGACGAGGAGGAGAGCTTGAATTTCGTGATGCAGTGGTATTATTTCCAGCCCAGTCGAGGAAGGTCGGCAAGATGTCAATGAAAGAAACCAAGTTTGGATTCTTCACAGCGGGCTTCCTTTGAGGCTGATGGATAATTAATGGTAATCTCACACCCGCATCATAGAGGGTTGTCTTTGAATTGAGAAACGGTGGTCCGTTGTCACTTGTCAGGACAACGAGCGTGTTGCTGTCGAATCCAGACCTGTTTAAAGCTTCCATTATTAAACCAAATCCTCTGTCCACCCGACCAACTGAGCGATAATACTCAGCCATCTCTTGGCGGACTTCGGGCATATCACTAAGGAAATCAGGGACTGTGATATTGGCAGGTTCATATATAGCATCTTCGCCCGATACACCATCATCCCCATTGCCGAATCCTCCTCGAGTAGAGTCCCGATGAGGATCCATGAATCCTACAGTCAGAAAGAATGGTCGCGAATCATCCTTTGCAGATTGAAAGAATAAGTCAGACTGTTCAGCGACCCAGGTAACGTCTCGAGTTGGACTTTCTTTTCGCACTTCCCATGGATAGGCACTATCCGGCCCAACGTGAATTTTACCAATAATACCAGTGCGATATCCAAGATCCCGAAAAAGCTTTGGAGCAGTCTCAATGTGATCAAAGGTCATGAAATGGTGATTGGCATGCTGTAGACCATATTGGCCATTCTGATGCGTATGGAGACCAGTATAGATGACTGATCGGCTCCCGCTACAGGATGCTGTACTTGCAAAGGCGTAATCAAATATTGTGCCTTTAGCAGCTAACCGATCAATGTTGGGCGTTGATATCGTAGTATCGCCGTAACAACCAAGAGACTTGCCCATGTCATCTGCAATGACGAGAAGAATGTTTTTCTTTGCCATGATAGTAATACGTAAGCATGGGCTCGCCCACACAATATTTTAGAATATTGAAACTTTTTTGACAGCGCGAATGCAAAAAGAATTATTTAAAAATTTTGACTGCCCTCACATCAGTTATAAATCTTTTCAACTATATAATCTGGCTACAGAATGGGATCCACTTCATATTGTGATACTAAGGACTCGATATTGGTGGAAGGATTTGCGGAAAGATTTTGGAGCGGGATAATATTGTAAGATGATGCAGCTTAATTAGTAGCTCCAGACAACTAACTGCTTTGGCCCATATAATGTTGCCACTCGCGGCGCAATAGACATTGAGATAGGCAAAAATATCTCGTGTTTTCGGCAAGTTTTTATTTAAATCTCGCACTGAATCTAACGCTACAGCTGTTGAGTGGCCATTATTAATAAATACTTGATATGCTACGAGATAAGCCTGTTTACTTAAGCTCAATGTTCAAAGACAGTAACAGTGGTAATTAGAGTATTCAAGTATCCTTACATAATTGTATAAAATACTGATCAGACAGCAATAGTTCTGAGTCTGTCTCGCGAGCATTCATGATATTGCCTTAATAGGCAGGCATCTTACCGAAACTCATACCAAAAGCGAGATTGCTTCTTATTTTCAATTCTTAGCATATGATCTGGAATAACACATACTCAAGCAGCAATCAGCACTGAAGCGTAATTGGTTTAGTGGTAAAATTCTCCGTTGCCATCCGAGCAACGTCGGGGAGCCCTGGGTTCGATTCCCAGATTACGCAGCACAAAGATATTCTTTTTGCACCCATTCCACCCTTATTGCTTCCCAACATCATACACATATAATAAATCATCTCCAAATATTAAACGACTTGCTTTCCATGACTGGCCTTTCTCAATGGTAAAAGCTGGGGGTTTTTTTTTTCTTTTTTTAAAAGAAAAAGCTTGCATTCCCTTTCTGGTAGTAGTATCTTGAATCATGTACAGAATCACAGCTCGCTATCAGCTCCAAAGAAGAAAGCTGGGATCAATGTCTTCCACAGAGGTCCCTTTCCGCTTTGGTCTCTTTTCATCATAAATAGCTTTCATTGAGGGCACCAAGTCGACAATGCTCAGCTTCCGCTCTGATCTCTTCCATCCGAGCTCATCTGGTAGCCTCTCTTCTGTCCACCACGTCTCCACCATGTCTTTTGGGGCACACACCATGTATCGACAGCGGAGAGACTCCATGCTGATGGATTGGGTCTTCATTCATCATGATGAGGATGAGTGCTGATTCAATGTATGCCAAGAATGTCTCCTTAAGCGTCAATTCTGCAGGTGAGGAGAGACCCTCAACACGCAAGCGAGACTTGGCAAGTGAAGCTGGCGTAAGACAATTAATTCTTCGGAGCATGTTGCACAAGATGCTGAATTCGGTCAAGGGAAGCCTTGGTATTCATGCTATCAAGGTCTGTGACATCGTCTCGTGTAAGTGAAGCAATATGCTGTAGTATACCAGGGTGGTTCAGCTCCTCCAAGTCGAAAGAAGGTTTGTTTGTAGCTCTAATGAACATGTGCGGATCCAGTACCGAATAGCTTGTCTACATTAAGAGCTTTAACAACAGCTTCAGCAAAGTGCTGTGAAGTAAGGTTTCGGCCGTTATGAGGTCTTTGACAATAATTAGCTCCCAAAGTGTTTGTCTTTCAGATGAAGAGATGAAATGAAAGTAGCCGTGGTTTGCTAGCGTATTCAGCATTTGGCAAGAATCCCTCGAGTCTTCCGGGCTAGGAGTTTGCCATGGCCGGAGCTTCTCTGAAGATGTAGCTGATAGAGCGACAAGCGAGGCAATGGCGAATTTGTAAGCCATTATGTGATATAGATATATAGATATATAGATATTCTCTGCACCTGATGTGTTTCAAGAAAGTCAACGATGTTCCCCGCAAAGATGGTCAGATCAAATACTATTTATATTTTAGCAGTAGCGGTGGGAGTGAATCGTAAGATCACGCGTAGCAGCGGCCTGACGAGCTTCCAGCCCGGCTCCCTTTTAAGATAGTGGGCAGATAGTGGACATTTACATATTCAATGGATGTCCATTCGTCAGAATCATCTGTGAAAGATTTGTGGATGCTTTAATAGTAGAAAGTGTTTCTTCGAGCGAGAATTTGTAGGAGATATAGTGGAGAATGAGAATCTCGAAGGCTCGTCCAATGGCTGTCGAATTGGTTGCCTTATAGAGTAATTTGACGGCTGGCATTCGGCCGCGAGTACAAAGTATAATATAAACATTATTTGAGCATCGGCCAACGCCCATATAGGAGAACTTGAGAAGGGCATTATTCAATAATTCATCAGCACTCCAAAGGCTATTTAATCTATTACAACCCATTTAGTGCCCATAGCTAGTCAAAAATTTAATGAGATTTTGCTATCTGTGGAGCATCAATGACCGTGCTATTAGAAAAGAGCCGCAATAAAAAGACTACTAACATCATATTGTTAATAAAATATAACAAGTATATAAAAAGAAAAATGCGCATTTCTAATGTGCTTCTCAAGGTAGGGGAAAAAAGATGTGAGATAGTAAGTTTGAATTAGAAGAAGGGAGATTTACAATCCAAGTTAAAGAAAACAAGAGTAAATTGCGTTCAGAGTAATAGCGAGTAAAAACTGCCCAAAAGAGCTTATATTGCAGAAAGAATTCATCTTTTCTTTTCTCAGCATGGCATATGCCACTGACATCTAATTCTGTATACATGGCGAGGCAGCGAGATACTACTCGAATTAAAAAACAGCTCTACTAGTGATGTTATAGCGTTCAGTATGAA
The DNA here is from genome assembly GCA_015266385.1 of Trichoderma oligosporum. NCBI lineage: Eukaryota > Fungi > Ascomycota > Sordariomycetes > Hypocreales > Hypocreaceae > Trichoderma > Trichoderma oligosporum. Next base: position 72,597 of record JACBYL010001138.1, on the reverse strand, counting down.
GCGAAGATGCAATAATGTATTGATCTATACCGGATGTGCTAAAGGTTCATCATTTTGGTGAAAGGCAAGGATTTATATAATACAGGCACAATGCTTAGAGATATCAAACTATAAGCAGTCGAAAACATTAGGTATTTGGCGCAAAAAAAAGGTTATTTCTTTATCAATCCAAACGAGATCTCCCCGCAACGTCGGGGAGCTCCACGTCTCAGGATCAAAAAACTTATAACAGTGTATTGGCAGTTCTGTGCTGACTTCAGTAACGGATAACCTTGACTGAGAGCTCAAAAGTCCCAATAACGGGTGCCGAGAATGCCGGATCACACTTATGATTGCCAAATTGATAGGTATAGCAGGGGACAAGAGCGCGGAACTGCCTTGAGCGGAGGTGAGCGCCGGCTGCTTACCTTCCTGATATAAACTAGCCGCAGCTCATGTCACTGCCCTTGTAGATTTCGTAGCCGTAGAATTAGGCAGGTATCTATTGCGATATGAACGATTGATCGCTGAATGGGCGATACGATATTATGGGACAGTGTGCAAAAGAAAGCCAAAGTACCAGCCTAGAATTGAGGATAAGGAACGCAATATCAGCGTAACATCGGGTGATACGATGTTGATAAAAGTTTTGACTATGCGGAATGATGGATGGCGCCGACTGTGTTGGAAGAAGTACAAAATATGGCCTTGAGCCCTCAGCGAGGACGGTAGGTGGAAGAAAGATATCCAGGCCGAAGTGGTGCGCTCTCTTGTCCGTATACTGTCTTCCTCTTAGTCGTCAAGATGCGCTTCTCTTCAGCCCTTCAAGCTGCAGCCCTTTTGGGCTTGACTTCAGCCCGCTCTGTCCCGGGGAACCACATTATTCATGAGAAGCGAGCTGTGCCACGTTCAAGCCTGACCAAGCGCGTTTCACCTGACGTTGTGCTTCCTGTCAGGGTAGGGTTAAAACAAAATGCCAGGGCATTAGAGCAGGCAGAAGACTGGTTAATGGAAGTGTCTCATCCTGGCTCTTCCATGTTTGGCCAGCACTGGAGTCAAGATGAGATTATTGAAGCCTTCAAGCCAACCGATGAAGCGATTGAGACGGTGGCTGCTTGGTTGATCAAATCAGGAATCGCAAAAGAGAGAATCACTCATAGCGATAACAAAGCGTGGTTGGCTTTCGATGCTACAACCCAGGAAGTTGAGAGCCTGCTACATACTGAATACTTCCACGATGACCAAGAACGGGCTCTAGTTGCCGCTCACGAGTATCATCTACCTAAGGAGGTCTCGGAACACGTTGATTATGTCACTCCTGGAGTCAAGGGGACCTTTATGGAACTACGGAAAAGAGACAAAAGATCAACTAACGCCAAGCCTGCACGCAAATCTCGCCGCCGTCAACAACAGCTCAAGCCCTTGCCCAAGCTACCACATGGCTGGTCGTCAAGCGACCTTTCTACTTGTGATCAGCTTATTACACCTCATTGTCTGCAAGCACTGTACCACTTCAAGCCAGCGGATCCTCATGCTAAAGTCAGCAAAAACAACTCTCTCGGACTCTTTGAAGAAGGAGACTTTTATGCGCAAGAAGATTTTGACAACTTCTTTACCGAGTACACTCCTAGCATCCCCAATGGCACTCATCCCATTCTCAACTCTGTCGACGGTGGCGAAGCTCCCGGAGCGGTAGTGAGCGCAGGGGGTGAAAGCACTCTCGACTTTGAGCTTGCATATCCCATCATCTACCCACAGACCACAACACTTTACCAGACCGATGACTTCCTCTACGCTACAAACCAAATACCTTCGGCTGGCATTTTTAATACCTTTTTGGATGCCATTGACGGTTCTTACTGCACTTATTCAGCTTTCGGGGAGACAGGAGACGACCCGCGGGACCCTGTATATCCCGACCCAAATCCCGGTGGCTATGGAGGCCCCCTCATGTGTGGTGTTTATAAGCCTACCAATGTAATCACTATTTCATATGGTGTCCAAGAGGGCGATCTCCCAGACTACTACCAGAAGCGTCAGTGCAACGAATTCTTGAAGCTTGGTCTACAGGGCGTGTCTATCTTCGTGGCTAGCGGTGATACCGGTGTAGGCGGCATTCCCGGAACAACCGAGGAAACCTTTTTCGGATGTCTGCGCGATGACGATGTCTTCTCACCTACGCAGCCTAATAGCTGCCCGTGGTTGACCAACGTTGGAGCAACCACAATCTTGCCGGGAAAGACTGTCCACGACCCAGAGACTGCCGTGTTTGACTCCAGCCCTTCATTCAACTTTAGTAGTGGTGGTGTAAGTTCAACAAATGTGTATAAGCCAATGAGACTTGAGTGTGAGCTAAACAAGATACATAGGGCTTCTCCAATATCTTCCCTATTCCTAAATATCAGCAGGCAGCTGTGAGCGGATACTTTACGAAGCATAACCCGACATATCCTTTCTACTTTGACGGCAACTACCAAAATAGCACTGGAATCTACAATCGCAACGGGCGAGGCATCCCGGATGTCGCCGCTAACGGTGATAACATCGCTGTTTGGGCCCGAGGTAGCGATACTACGACCGGCGGCACATCTGCTTCATCGCCCATTTTTGCGTCACTAGTGAATCGCATTGTTGAGGAGCGTATCAAAATTGGCAAGGGACCCTTGGGTTTCATTAACCCAGTGCTGTACTCACACCCTGAAGTTCTTAACGATATCACAGAGGGAATCAACCCTGGGTGTGGCACTTTGGGATTCAATGCTACTAAGGGATGGGATCCTGTTACGGGGCTTGGAACACCAAATTACCCAAAGTTGCTCGAGTTGTTCTTGAGCTTGCCATGAAGTGGGAAGGTATAAAAAAAAAAGACTAGCAAATTGGAGTACTATTTTGTAACAATAGTAGAGATTACAGTTTAAAACCCATCTTCCTTTGCTGATATTAGCGAGCTTTTAAGTGTCAATCCCCTTGTTGCTATGATAGCGTAATATTACTTAGTGATACAATCGCACTGAACGAAGGATGTCGCAGTACTATCAGAATTCTAGGACATGAGTCCCAACCCATGTGCTCCTAAAGAATATTTCCTCCTCGCGGCTGCAGGCATCTTTGTAATGTCATATTCATCACCACCGCGCGGGCCAAAAGATTTAAACTGAGGGAGTTTAATGAATGTTAGCTGTCATCAGTTCAGGCAGAAAAAATGTTGTAAACAAGGACATAGGCCTACCTTCTTGGCGAATGTGCCTTTTGTCCACTTATTGCGCGATGCAGTTGTCTGCATCGGAGCTTTCTCATGGATCTCCTCCAAGATCTTGGCAAAATTGGCTGGTCCTGCTAGAGTGATGTCTGCCTCCTCCGCCTCTTTAACGACAGGGAACACCCAAGTAATGTTGTCGTACCAGTAGTCAAAGTCAGCATCAACGGTCCATGCATACTTCACGAGAAGGGCTAGTATGATTGCGATATTTGGGATCCGTGAGCCTTTAACAAAGAGATTGTGTTGTCGAAGTGAGTCAATAACGGCTAGCGTCATGAATCCAAACAGCTCAAAAATTTGGCCACATCGATCAGGATCGTCACACACTTCATGTACAAACAAATCAGTAAATAGACGGGTTACGATTTCGGATGAATGAGCGCTATGCTTACTTTCAACATTAACACAGTTGCTGTTGAGGAGCAATGAGAGTCCCTCCAGCTCTGACCATAGCTCTAAGGGTGTATGAGATTTGCGCTTGAGCACCTTGTTGAAGTTCACAAGCTGTAGCACCAATCAGTCGCCGAAATCAGAATCCATCACAATGAGAGAGGGGCAAAATCTACTTACCAGGTTCTCCTGTACTTCAATGGTTCCATAGATGCTAAAGTCGTTGTAGATGTACATGGAGAAATCATCTTGGTCTCTTTTAAGAATTTCCATAAGCCACCATTTGTTCCGCTCGTAACCACGCATAGAAGAAACCCATATGTTGTCAGGGTGGAGCGAAGCAAGTTTTCCGATAATCTTGTGGCTAACAACCCCATCCCGGCTAGCTTTCTTGTCCTCTCTTTCACTGTTTGTATCAGTGTCCTTGTCTTCTCCTTCTCCTTCTCCTTCTCCTTCTTCCTCTTCATATTCTTCCTCATCATCTTTACTACTAGAGTGTGGCAGTTCCCCTCCTGGTGGATGAATGCAGATAAAATCTTCGAGATCATTTCCCTCATCCTCTGCGCGAGGTTGGTCTTTTGCATAGACTTCATCTCGCATCTTCCAATACTTAGCATTCATCCCAACGGATTTTTTGTTTGCTTCAAGCCATGGTGAGTTCAACTCCCACCATTTTCTATCCTTTAGGGTGAGTTCACGGCCAGGTGTAGCATCTATTCCAAGGACCCATCGTGGTGGGAGATGCATCTTGTCGAGTGCTTTGAGGAATTCATGGGGTAAGGTTTGCGGGATGAAGTATTCTCCATCAGGTCCAAGTGGCACACGGCGACAGTCGTTGTTTAGACTATTCGGCGGGACTGATGATGGTGCCGCCTCAGTGGCTTTGTTTGACGATGTTTTTTTGGTTAACGCAGCTTTCTTAGTCGAGGAAGCTTTGTTGGTTGAGGTAGCAGCTTTCTTGGCTGAAGGATTACCAGCGACGGCGTTATCATCTATTTCGCTGAGTAGACGTTTCTTTGTTGATGCTCTCGTGTCTTTTGGCGGCATGTTGTAATACCTTGGTTCGTTTTAGGTGCAGAATACAAATTGATTGCAGACTCAAAGACAAAATAGATGCGAATACAGTTCTTGAGACAAGTCTAAGCTTCATGAACCGTTCCCTTTATCACTTCGTGTCCCCTTGTGGATTTCGGTGTGTAGAGTAAGGGGTAATACTCGTACTAGTTAGTGCTCGTTACGTTGATCTCGATTGTCCATGGATCTGCTTACAAAGTGACGTCACTCAACACGCGATGATAAGATAACGACGCGTCTCTTTCACCTAATCTGTATGCCGATCTTGACCAGTAATTGGCTTTATTATTATTGAAGAATATGAAAATGATGAAAAACACGTTGGGTCAAGTTCTAAAGTAAACAAAAAGATTCCTAATACGTCATTAATTCTAGACTATAATTTGTATTATATCACCTATAAGATCATCGCGGTCTGATAGTTACTAAAAGTGGATCTGCGCTACAAACTTAAAGCAGCGCTTTCAATATCGATTTTTTTAGTATAGCCTTTGGTAATTATAAGATATTATAATAGTATAGATTATTTATTAATAGAATTAAATTTTCTTTATAATGAATGTTTTTAAATTTTATAAAGCCTATTCAACCTTTGTCTTACATATCTTTATCTAAATGTAACAGGATGGATATCTGTCATAAGCTATTGTAATGTGACAGGATATCTGCTATAAGCTATTTATGACAAAAATAGCGAACGCTACAGTTGTCGGTAGAATTATGGCTTATATCGTCACACTATTGTAAGGGGCAATGCCAGCACTGGCGAATCTTTTGATCATTGGCTCAATTAGCACCCTTTCTAATTGCTGTTGCAATTCAAGACTTCTATTTATTGAGCTACAAGGGCTTTTTGCCTATATAGGCGAAAAGTCGGTGTAATGGGAGCGAAACCGGAGGTAGCTATAGAGATAGGCATATTAAACATAGCGCTAAATAATTTAATAGTTATAAGTATTTAGCTGTTTAGCTGGCTTGGTATATATCCCTCAAGATAGAAAGGTAATAGCTCATCCGACCCTATCTGCAGAGATCATAGTTCAGTACAGGTATAACGTGTATATATGTATGCATAAAGTTCATAAAAAGAGTTGGACAATCTAATTTCTATACGCTACTAGCTGTATTACCGAGGAGTAAGATAACCTAAAATTAAGGGCATTTGCAAAGGTTGAAATTGTGATATAACATTTGCTTAGGTCGTTAATTCTCATGCAGAGGGGATTTCTTTCGTAAAGATGCTCCAATTCGATTGAAAAGAATCGGCATCAGAATCAGTCCCAAAGTGATGAAGCCAAGTAATGAATTACCCCAGCCGTATCCAAGCGCTTTATACATTGGAGGACCAGCAAGAGGCAACAGTGCACCAGATAATGACCGGGTAACTGTAATCGCTGCGATACCAGAAGCCGCGTAGCGTGGGTAGCAGTCGATTACGTAGGTCTGGAGGGTCCCGAATATGCCAATTAAGCCAAAGGCAAAAGGAAACAACCCTATGATAGGCACAATCCAATGGGTATGGGCTTGAACAGACCAACCGTACCAGAAGAAAGATATTGGGACAAAAAATGAGAAAGGGATAGTAAGAGGAAGACGCATCTCTGGTTCAAAGACGTTGTTATTGCGAGCTTTTAGCAAGACAAGAATTCTGTCACTCAGAAGACCAAATGCGATTTGACCAGCCACGAAACCTGCTCCCAGCCCAATATAAGACAGCCCGCTGATTTGTTCACTCCAGTGGTATTGGTTCTGGAAAACGTCTGTAACAGTCGTGAAGAGCAGATAGAGACAGCCGTATACAACTGCAATATATAGCGCTACAATTGAGATGACGGGCGAACGGAACAGCAGCTGAAAAGGCGTAGTTAACCGATGTATAAAGTGTGCTGTCTTGCTCTTCTGGCTGTTAGAATTATCGTAAAAGCTGCGAAGCTCGGGACGGTTGAGTTCTTTCTTTAGCCGCTCAGTCTTGCGCTTGATAATGACAACGGGATTCGTTTCACGGTTGAAGATCATGACGAACAGCGTAAAGGTGCCACCTACGATGACCAAGACCCAAAACACCTAATTCGCAAAATTAGCAATATAGTAGCTGAGTGAGGATGTAAGTGTGCTGGATCTGAGATCCGCTTACCCATCTCCAGCCAGCATTTTGAGCAATGAATCCACCACAAATAGGTCCAAGAACGGGCCCAAAGAGAGGACCAGCGGAAAATATCGCCATGGCGAGTCCACGTTGCTCCGGTTCAAAAAGGTCCGAAACGACACCACCTCCAATTGTAAGACATCCAGATCCTCCTAATCCTGTCAGTAATCGGAAGACGATGATTGAGGCAAAGTTGGGCGCAAGTGCACATCCAATCTGGAAGAGAACAAAAAACGATGTTGCCAAGCTAAGGATTATCCGCCGCCCGTATATTTCACTAAGTGGTGATAAAAATAACGGACCGAACTGCATAAATGGGGTGTAAGCAAAAATATCGTCAAGGTACGATAATATCGCTGGTAAGGAGATCCTTGCACTTACGCCATAGCCAAATAAATACGATGTCACGCCTAGCGAAGTTAATATTGTTGAGGAGTTGCCAAACTCTTGTGATGCGTTAGCTACTGCCGGAGCGAAGATGGATGATGCGAGCGGGCTGTGGCATGTTAGTCACAGCGATTCGGTAATGTTGGATATGTCGTTATTACAGACCTAATCAATGTGATGACGCTGACTAGTGATAGAAGAAACCATTTCCTGAAAGCAAGATAATTTCTAAATACAATCCAGATGTCAGACCATTCATGAATGTTTTGTATTTCAACATGTCTTACCTCGGATTCAATGGATCCTCCTGATGTTCCCATGCTACAATACCCTTCTCCAGGTCCGTTACAGGATATATTTCTCTTTTGGTCTCTCGCTTTTAGACAGTGTAAGCATTCCGTGATCTAATAGTGCACTGTAATGATACTTACATTTTCAGAGTTTTCCTTTTCTTCTTGTTTAATCGTCATGTCGATAACACAGAGCAGGAGCTTTATATACTATACTTGAAGTATCAGAAGGTCGTCGAGGCCCAATCAACAAAGGCAAAGGAAAACCGCTGTTAAAAAGCAATAAAGTGCCGAACTGAGACGAGGCATGGTGAATGATATAAAGGCACTTTTTATAAGAGAATGAAGAATCAGCAGTTATGATCATCCTGCAGCCTTCTGTTATTATCAAGCTCGGGCGCTTTTACAATCTCCGTGAAGCCCGCTTCTGAGGTTAGTAGATCAGCTTTAAGCTAACCCGCAATCTAATTTCCTCATGGGTTGCTCTTCAAAGGTATGTTTGATGTCTGCCGAGGTCGGTGCCGATTCGGCAATCATAAAAGAGCGGGTAAGTCACAGACCAAAGTTACTGTTTCCAGTCAGGAGAACGTATATTCGCAGTATCTGATTGGACGCTATGCTCCGAATACGGAGTTAGACTTAAATTCGGGAGTGCCGAAAGTCCGTATTTTTGATTAATTGGCTATCTGTTTACCAGTTTCTCTGCACGGGAATGTTTTCGTCGTGAAATAATCTGAAACAGTCAGTCCTGCGGACAATAAGTAGCTTGACTGGGATGCTAGTCATGGTATCACTCTTGCCAACTTTCAGAGCCCTCAACAATTGGTGAATAACTTCACTAAATCAGACTGTAATTGTTAATATATTATAGAGACGCTGAGACCCTGAATAAGTGAGCTAGAAAACCTATCATGGCATCTCAAAATGATCATACACGATTACTCGGCGATATTCGACTTGCTGGACTTCAAAATGTCGCTAGAAGGCAGGATGACGAGAACAAGTGCGATATCAAAGACGAATACCACTTTCAGTTACCTATAACTGGTAATCTAGCTAAGGTCTCTGGAGAACAAGGAAACGGATGGAAGAGGATATCTTGTAATTTTTGTCGAACCCGCAAAGTCAAATGCGATAAAAAAGATCCATGCGGTCAGTGCAGCATATCGTTTCGAGGTATGATAGAAGCCCCCTTCTAAGATACTTCTAGAATAATAACACGGCTTATATTTTCTAGATTGTATATATACAGATCGTAGACGTCGCACCAAGAGAGTAAACTCTTCTTCATCTCGGCTAGATGTTATGGAAAAAAGATTGAGAGCCATCGAATCTAACAAAATTTGTTCTTCAATACCAATAGCCAATACCATGACACCATCGATATCTTCCGACCCTTTACAGAATACAACTTTAAAAGAAAGCCAGCCACGCTCGCCTATCATACAAGCGTCTCAAAAATCAGACCTCGAAGAGATTGGGAACTGTGCGACTGCACATCATTCCATAGAGCAAGGTGAAATAGAATTTCATGGTAGTTCTGCAGACAGAACCTTTATGGAGGGACTGATGGAGAAACTCGGCGATAGCTCTGTGACTCATCGAAGAATCCCGGCTGACGCATTGGTGCCGGGTCTATTCCAGAGTAACTTACAGCATTCTGATGATGTTTCGTTACCCACAAGAGATTGCGCAATTAGGCTAGTAGAGGCTGCTCTAGACGCGCAGTTGCTCTTACACGTTATACATCGACCTAGCTTCGACTTTTCATTCAACATGGTTTATTCTCTTGAACCATCCGAATATAGTCTGCGAGAGAGAAGATTCTTGCCGCTTCTTTACGCTATACTCGCGTATGGAAGCTTATTTATCGACCCGTACGCCGAAAAATTGGAATACAACGAGGTGATTACTCAAGCGTAACTCTTCCGTGTTCATTCTTGCATTTATTGGCAAATTCTTATTTTCTCTATAGGTCGCGATATTTTACTAAGAGCAAAGAATTACAAGATATAGCGACTTGCAATGATCTCATATCCCTCCAGGCCATTGTTTTCAAGAATCTCTTTCTACTGTACACTACTCGAACTCCATCATGTTACACATATCTTTGCACTTCCATGTCGGTCGGCTTGCGTATGGGACTTCATCGATCTCTCAACACCACACAAGACGTAATATCACGAGAAATAAGCAAGAGGGTCTTCTGGGCCTTGAGGCTTCTCTCTTCCGAAGTTGCCACCTGCCTTGGGCTACCAACACTAATAAGTGAAGAAGACATTGACCAAGAACTGCCGTTAGAAGTGAATGATACTTACATTCAAAGAGGAGGAATATCCAAGCCGCCACCAAACGAAGTATGTTATGCATCTGGCTCAATCTGTTATTTTCGGCTGCAAGATATCCTGCACAGGGTACTTAAAGATGTCTATCCTCGAAAGGGCCGAACCAATGCCGATGCACGTGGCTCAATGAGTTATACCGTCAAAGTAGAGACCATTCGAGGAATTGAAGGAGAGCTCGAAAAATGGGCCAATGCAATACCGTTGGGGTACCGGTTGGGGACGTACTACAGAGAGCGTTCAGTCCAGAGGTGAGTAATGCAGCACATGGGAATAGGGAGTATAATTTTGCTACCTTGTTGCTAATGAGTCAAATGCCAGAGCACAGTACATATTATGTATGACTTACTCCTACATACAACTCCGTCTTTATCGACCGTTTATACATTATGGAATTGAAGCCCCTGAACGAGCACAAAAGCGCAGCACAGGACTGTCTTCGTGTGCTTCAGCCTGTATACAGGCCAGTCAAAATGTCATTGCACTGTGTGAAGATATTTGCAGGCGAGGTTTACTTACCGAAGCCAGTTGGCCTGTAATACGAATGCTGTTCAGTTGCATGTTAACACTGTTGTACATACTCATTACTTATCGAGACCCTTATGAAACAGATGCGCTATTCAAAGCGGTGGCAACGGGAAGAAAGATCCTTGATATTCTTGAAAACCGCAGCTTTCAAGCCCGCCGTTGCAAGACCATTCTAAAGGTAAGAGGAATGCGACTATTTCTTATTGTTCAAAATGGTATTTTGTTTAACCTATGCTATAAAGATTATCACGTCCAGTCTTTCTATAAACTTTGATCGCGTTCGAGAAAAATTAAGCAACTATGAATCAGAAGCTCCCGAGGTACGACAGTGTGATTTGTCTTCAGTCAACGATGAATATACTGCGTTTCTAGGAGACAAAACATTCTCCTTGTCGTCACAGACGCAATCGCAAAGTCGCAGCCAGGAACTGGGAATAAACAGCAGTTTAAAAGAGAACGAGATTGATCTAGCACCATCAAATAGCCCACATCGAGCCGTCAAAGAAGCAACGCAAGTACAGCCAATCCCTTTCACAAATCAGACATGCCAGAGAAGGATTTCCACTTCAAATATTTCTGGCTCAAAATTATCCAATAGCTTTCCGCAGACTAATTCCGCGACCCGAGATCGGACAGAGGCCCATGATGCACCGGAAGATTTCATGTCTTCTAAGCCGATGTCTGTGACAGGCAATATCTTGGAAGCTAGGTCATTTGGGTTCCAGCAAGAGGGCTTAACTGGTCCTTGGATGCATGCATTTGACACAGCAAGTTTTGGGAATTCATATGGCCCTGCGACGGACTTCCTAGGAACAGTCGGACTCTACATAGACGGTCGGAATGAGCTGTCCGATATTTGGGATTGGTTGTAGTGGTCGGCTAATATCGTCTGCTAAACCGACTGCGAAATAACAATCTCACGCATCCAACATTCTTTTCAAGAGGCTTATTTTGTACACAGAATGCAAGATTTTAGACTCTTAGCGATAGAAGATGATCTTTCTGTATCATAAGTTATGTCAACAGCGGGACAATGACTAGATAGTTGAGAACACAGTCCGGAAAGTACAAATAGAAACCTCGGATAGCCACCATGATGATTAAAAATATGACTCGACGTTGGTTTCTGTTGTTTCCCCTTCCGCCGTCGCCTTTTGTAATCGCGGCGATTCTGAGGACAAGGTACCCCCCATATAGGTTGCATCGGCTCGTTAAATGACTGTATACGCAAACTCGAGGACGACATTTATTCCTGATTTAAGCTACTTGTCTATAGAATCGCGAGAATAGTACACTTATCTTATATACTATTCATTTTCATGTTTGATAGCATTGTTACAGCCTGTTTATTTTATCGCTATTGGTCTCGTTTAAAGCACTTGGAATTTGATAGAGCTCTATAGCTTTTTCGGATTCTTCTCCGATTTTCTTGTAAATGTCTTTGAATCATCTTTAAATATACTCAAATTAGTCTTTATATATTTTACCAAGAAACTATCTATCTTTGGTATGTGATTCCATTGTCTTTTGCTTCCCTAATATTGGCAATTAAATAATACACTTTATCTTAAAACCTTTTCCAGAATTCTAGAGCGCTACTATTAAGCTTAAAAATAACTTTAACCAATCAATCTGGTTTTAATTTTGCTATATTAAATCTTGCATTAATAGTATCTATTTGCTTATCTTTTGTTAATTATATATTGAATTGTCTCGCTAGTACTGGATAGTGTAATAAATGAAACTTAATAAGAAGAAGATATAAGTTAGCTACAAAGATATAGTAAAATTAGACTTAATTACTAGCCTATTGCTATTTGCCCAACTTGCTCTTTATATTGCTATTGCTATTGCTATTTCTGTTTTAATTTGTTGAATTGCATTTATAATATATTTATTATAGAGAATAGTTATAGTATATAGACAATCTATCAAAAGTATATAGCAGTAATATTTACAATGCTTTGCTTCTAAGATAAAGCTTACTATTAATAAAATAACTTAGTATAGCATAATATATATCAAAAAGCCAAGAGAAAATAAGCAACAATATACTATTCAATTTATATATTATAATATATTTATATATTATAGATTACTTTACCTAATGTGCTATCTATTATAGCATACAATGCAAACCAACTTGAAGAGGAGGAGGAATCCATAATAACTAGGACTATGAAAATACCCGTCGGAGTGAAGAACAACTATGAAATAAGATAATAATGACAAAAGTTTTAGAAGTAAGAGCTTTTGTAGCTCTATAAGCCCTATGACAGCGACGGATATTTGTGACGTTACATTCCTAAACCACATTCCTAAAGTAGATAGTCATTGAGAAGCTATATTCTATGTCAGCCAGTAGGAGACTGCGTCTCCACAAAGTCCCGAGTTGAGGATTACAAGTTCAATACAAGTACACATCCTGTACTCCATAGAATCGTGCGTATTATAGAACTGTGGATTTGAGATTATGTCTGTGAAAGCAGCCTAAATATTCCTTGCTATATACATACAGGGTTCTCACGTAGGCCGGCAGTTCCGTTTTCTCCACGTAAGATATCGGCATATATTAAGACAGACAAAGTCCGCGATCTAACCCATAGTAGTTTCTCAATCTGATGTCTCACTTTTGTATCCTTATTTGAATTCGATTTATAAATCTAATCATTCTCCCACCAAACTATTTTTTATGCAGAAACAATGTAACTCTCACCCTCATTGAGTATTGGAGCTTTTTGCATCATGTTCACCCAACTCTTGGTCTTTGCCTGGGCAGCGGGCCTTGGATTGGCTTCAACTTTTGAGAAACGCCAATCCCAGACCGCAACTGTAAACCTAAGTCAAATGCAAGGAGCTCCGCAGCATTTTGCATCTGGCTTCCTCTATGGCATTCCGGATACCCCGAATCAGATTCCTGCCCATTTTTATACCGACATCGCCTTTAATTTTGGAAGAGCCGGAGGAGCTCAGCTCCCAGCCAAAGGCTATATGGACGGCTTAGAGCAGTATCAAGTAGGTACACACCCCTTGTAGCTCGATTCTTGGCTCATAAATCTAGCCTCGTTTTGCTTCGATGCTATCCAACTATAATACATGCCGCCAATTCGGTGCTGAGTTCATCATCCTCCTACACGATTTATGGGGAGCTGATGGAACTGAGTCCCAATCCGATCTCTTCCCTGGTGACAACGGAGACTGGACTACGTGGGACAACTTCCTCACCCAAGTGGTCTCCGATCTGCGTGCCAATAATGCGACGACTGCCATCAAGGTGGATATATGGAATGAAGCAGATGGTGGGGGCTTTTGGCTGCGAGATCGAAGCCAATTTATGGATATGTACTCTAGAACGCACTCCATGCTTCGGTGGGTTGAATAGATGCTTGAAAGAAATACTGAAGCTTTATTAAACTAACTAGACTAAAAAAAAAAACAGAAGCATCCTTCCTGAGGCCCAGATCTTTGGGCCTACGTTCACGGGGCAGCCCGATCCAAGCAACGTCTGGTGGACTGACTGGCTTAGTATGATCGCGGCCAATGACGCGATACCTGACGTCTACTGCTGGCATTTGATCCGCCAACCAGGAGGATCTGGTGGCGATGATATTACATTCTCAAAGGGCGTCTTCGAGCAGTTGCTGCAGCAGTTTGGGCTCCCTTCACTCCCAATTAACATCGATGAATATGGCGTAAGCATTCCCAATATTGCGCAGGTTATATTGACGACGGGCTGACAAAAATTAGGCTCCGGAAGAGCAAGTTCCAGCCAGCTCAGCATGGTTTATGGCCCGTTTCGAGCGCAATAACATTCACGCCCTCCGATCTGTCTGGACAGGAGGTCCCTCTCTGCACGACTTCATGACGGATCTACTTGGTAGAACTGGAGATGGCGTCTACTTCCCTGCTGGCGAGTGGCAGGTGTACAGATATTACGGCACTAACATGACCGGAAACCGCGTGTTCACGAGTCCATCTGCCGATGGCTTCTTCGATATATATGCGACTGCGAGTGACCGAGTGCGAATTCTCGGCTCAGCTCATACCGAAACGGGATCATATACGATCAACGTTGATGGAATGGCCGACTTCGGTTTCAATACACAAGGAACAGTAAATGTTCAAACTCGAGAGTTTCCGTTTGCAGGTCTTCGTGGAGAGGTGGACGGGCCAATTGATCACGGCGTCACCACGATTTCTTTCCAAAACAACCAGCTAGTCATCCCGGCCACAATTTCAGTAAATACCAGCGCTTATGCGTGGGAGGTATTCCCTTTGTGATACGTTGAGGGAAACTCGCTTCCGGCTGATTTCGGAGTGACTCCGCTCATTACGTTTCAAAGTAAATGCATAAGATGAGCTTGTTTGCGCAGGGTGGCGGAGAGATCTTGCTTTAGTTGGGGTGGTCTCAAACCCTACAGACTGCGTGCAAAGAATTAATAGCATTTAAAACGACGCCAAACTGTAGATATTGCACTACAGCCAAATATAGACTTTGTCTGAAGTACATGGAATTACGTTTTCCAATTACTGTTTATAATTCAGTCCCATTATTGAGTATCTCGTATAGTAGCATTCTGTTACCTTAATTCTTTCTACTAGAGATGAACGCCTGCAGAATATGTAAACGTGAGGCCAACACACCAATCATGCCAAAAGATGAAGCTCTTAATGAGAATTAGGCAAGGGAAATCATGTGCCATCGTGCTGTCCCTATCTGCGGGCCATGCTCTCGCGGAAAGAGGATTTGTCTTGGTTCTTTTGGATATAGCATCTGATATTATAGCCGGCTAACAATAGATACCGGCGATCAAGAAGTATCAGCACCAAAGAAAACCACACAAAACGAGAAGCACATGTAATTTTTACTCATAGATATAGTATACTGGTATACAATCCTATTCATTACTAGAAGTAACTATCTTTAAGCGATTCATAGTATAGCTCTATACTCCACGTTTATCTCCAGCTAAATCAGGCAGCTGCTGGAATGGAACTATCCTGATAAGAGACCATACTCGTTGTGTAATTAATGGGGGTTACAATTATTGCTAGAGCGGTGTTTACCCTCGCCTTTGCTTCAGCATTTGCCTCGGCAACGCGATCCTCCTCTATCTACCTTTAATACGCGATTTTCAACGTCGTGATTGCATCGATCATTCCTAAGGTTAGCTCCAGTAAAGTATGATTGGAATCCTCAGATCAGCACTTTTGTAAGACCTCGCCAATATGCTAGCATTCACGTGCCTGCCAACCGATAATTATTTCTACTCCCCAATTGGTCACCGATGTTCAAGTATTGTAGGATAAGAGTTTAATAATACAGTATAGTGATGTTATTCGTTGCTATTCTTTTCAAGTCCATCTACGGGCGGAGGCGGAAAGGTTCTGAAGACACAATGATCACTTTATATTCTCTTAAGTGGCAAGAGTGGTATCAAATCTAGGACTGAATTTGTTTATGAAGTGAATTTAAAATAAGCAATATAAAATATAACAATGAAAACATTATACTGTTTCTTTATTAATGTATTACACCCCGTAGATATAGTTCCGTGGTGAAACTTGTTCCGCTATTGGCAGTCTCCAGTCCCAAGGAACATGAAACCGAATTGGTCGAGCAACCGGAAATCTCCTTCCAGCCCAAACCAAATTAGGTTGCCATGCCCAATCTACTGGCCATTGGTAACTTAATTGGAAGCTTTCGAACTCTTCACTGGGA
This sequence comes from Trichoderma oligosporum, assembly GCA_015266385.1. Taxonomy (NCBI): domain Eukaryota; kingdom Fungi; phylum Ascomycota; class Sordariomycetes; order Hypocreales; family Hypocreaceae; genus Trichoderma; species Trichoderma oligosporum. Next base: position 56,480 of record JACBYL010001138.1, on the reverse strand, counting down.
AAATAGTAATCATCATCCGACCTAGTATCATAAAACTCAGATTCTAAATCATATGTTATATACCCGATGCATTCGAAAGGATGATTGATCCGATATAGGCACCATTCCTGATATCGTCGTCGTATAATGTCATGGTTCCAATGCCAGACTCCTATGCCAAGGCCTTCCGCATCTCCAGCTCCTACAGCACAGCCTGGGTGTTCAACTGAGAAGCCATTCCGGGGTGAAGAGTCTCTATTCCACCATATACGCCAAAGTAAAAATCTCATCTGCGACATTTTAACGTTCATCATGATTCGCGGAAAGTCTTCCGTGGTGGCGACAATGAAGTTAAGGTAGCATTCGAGTGCCTGTTGCCAAGTCTAGTGATGAGGTTCTTGAGCAATCCATTCCTTTTGAATAGACTCGCATCCCTCAAACTTGGGTACAACATCTTCTTTGGACCTGTTGGTGATCCCTTCGTGCATTAGCTGCTCACAGTACGCCCATGCTGTAAGAAGTAGAGCCTTATAGCCGGGATATATAACGCGTTTTTGACCAGCAACCAACATGCACTTGCGGTGCAATTTGGCGAGTCGAGTCTTGACGAAACGCGGGAGGACAGGATTGAGGAAAAGGGAAGCAAATATGGGCTACCATGTAAATTATCCACATGATATAATTTTCTATTCTCTTGGTGGTTTGAGACTGAAGCGATAAGATCAAAATATATCCTCCTAGAATGAGCTACCAATATATCTGATAAAGTGCTAACTTGGGAAATTACAACATATATAATGTGACCCTTTGTCCCGTAATCTCTGCTTCTCTCAGTAGTTTGACATTCTCTCTCCGGAGCAAAGCCTTTAGTAGTACAACGCAGGCAATGCTAATGAAGGAAAACACCATCATTAATATCATGGCAAGCGCGTATCGAGGCTCATCACCAGGGCGGAAGAAGTAGGGACTCCAAATATTTCCCAATTGCGCAAGTAAATTAATGATTGCTGTCGAAGCAGCACGCTTTTCTGGCGTTTGGTTCAGCGTGCTAGCAGCCCACGAGTATACCATGGCGTTGGCGGCGAAAGCACCAGATGAGTAGAGAAAAGAGGCAAAGTAGCGTGCAGGTACGTTTAGAGTCGCAGTGGAAATAATGAAGCCCACGGCTGCGACGGCCATGGGACCAGCTATGTGATATCCTCTTTCGCAATGACGGTCGCTAGAGTATGCAACCGCAAATGAAACGGCCGCGCCAAAGAGGTATGGTGGTGCCGTAAGGACGAGTGAGATGGTCTCTGACCCTAGATGGAAGCCGCTTACAATGGTTGGAAAGAAGTAATTGAATCCGTAAGCGGTATGATTCGAACAAAGAAGGAGTACCTAATAGCAAAAACTGTTAGTTGGTGCCCCCGTACACTTTGTTATTTGCCTAAGCTTACAAAGATCCAAGTTCGGCCATCCTTGAGGGCAAGGCGTACGCCATGCCAGACAGATCGATCGGTCTCGGGAAGTGAAACACGGTCCAAGGCCATTCGTTTTGCAGCCAATTCTCGCTCCTCTTCTGTGAAGAGCCACCTGCCGCTACCAGTCTTGGACTCGATATAGTCAGGGAGAAGGAAAAGAGCAATTATTGCAGCAAAGAAACTGCCTGAGCCGTCAATGATAAAAAGCCACTGCCAGCCTGCTATACCTCTAGCCCCGTCAAGGCCTGAAAACACGCCTGCTGCAATCAAGCCTGCAAATGCAGTTGCAAGAACAAGTCCAGAGTACAGCACGGCAGTACGTAAGGCTAGCTCTTTTCTCGTATACCAACACGACAATAGATAGAATGCCTATTGGAAAGAAGATATTTAGTTTTTTATCGTTATTGTTATTGCTTATATTTTTCTTAGTAAAGATCATGGTCTTATGAGACTCACCCCTGGGAAGAAAGGGGCTTCTACTATGCCAAGGAAGAAGCGAACTGCAATGAGGCCCCCGTAGCTACTTGCACCTGCCGTGGAAGCTGATACGCATGACCACACGGCAACACAAGTAGGTAGATAGATGCTGGGCCTGACACGGGTGATGATCATGTTGGATGGTAGCTGAGCAAGCATGTACCTATTCCTCAGTTAGCCCCTTCGTTGAGTAGCAAACACATGATAGAAGGAAAAGCTGACCCGACATTTAGAATAGACACAGCAACATTGAAATCATCGCCGCGTAATCCGAGGTCCTTCTCAAATGAATTAAGTTTTGCTTGACTAAGTTGATAGGGTTAGTTTGTAGAGGCAAGAAACCGATTTGAATGCAAGAGACATACGCTATACTGTTTCGATCTAGGTAGTTAAACAAGTACAAGACCCATACTACGGGTAATAAGGTCATGTCCAGTTTTCGGACCAGCTTCCTCTCTCGCGCTCGACATTCAGGCGAGTCGAGAGTTTCTTCATAATTAGCAATGTTGGCTTTCTCAGGAATCATCTCCATGTGCTCGTGACTAGACGCATTTTCCTTGGTAGGAAAAGCATTGCTAGTCTTTGACGAGGTGTCAGAGCTCATGATTGAGTATATGAAGTAGGTGCATTAATAAATTATAGTCTGAGAATCTTGCATCAAAATATCAATTTTTTTTTATAACGAGACGTCTAGGACAATAAGAGTCCAGCAGACAATGAACAGGAAACAATTCATCAACTTTGTTCGAAATATATACTTTTCGTCTTACACGATAAGCCGGTGAGACGTAGCGTAAAATCAGCGAACCGGCAGACCAACTATGCGGGGACCCCAGAAATTACCCCCATCAATTAAAGTTCCCCGAGTCTCAAGATTGAGAAAAAATCTGGGGTCTAGCATAGCAATAGTTAGATGGAGAGGTTTTGCTTGAAGCTCAGTACCGATCGGCATTCCAAGGTGGCCGATCGGAGGAGACTCGCCGATCGGCTCTCTGTCCGGCCGGCCGGCGCTCCTCCCCATGTATGAGGAGCCACAGTTCGGATACTCAACTTGACTCTAAAGAGATATAAAGCTGTATTACAACTTGCAGAAAATTTAAAAAAAATTGTCAACAAACCTCACACAAATCTCATCATCAGCACTTGATCATTGTGCTATTATCTTCTCTATCAATATGACAAACACAAACGGAAATTCCAACGGCCATGCCGTCAGCCCAACCACCGCAGCGACTCGTCTTAGAAAGATGCTCACAGAAAGCAATGAATTGATTGTCATGCCAGGAGTCTATGATGGCTTCAGCGCCAGAATTGCGCTTGAAGTCGGGTTTGATGGTCTTTACATGGTGCGTACCCTCATTTCTTTTTTTTTGTACAAGTGATCGACTTGTGTGTGTGTGTGTGTGTGTATGATGCTGATTCCCCATCTAGACTGGTGCAGGAACATGCGCCTCAAAGCTTGGCCAGCCAGATTTAGGCTTTGCCTCTCTCAATGACATGAGAGAGCATGCCGAAATGATTGCCAATCTGGATCCCCGCATCCCTCTCATTGCAGATGCTGACACTGGCTATGGTGGACCCAATATGGTTGCCCGTACGGTGGCACAGTACCATCGCAGTGGTGTCGCTGGCTTACATATTGAGGATCAGATTCAGACCAAGCGCTGTGGACATCTCGGAGGCAAAGAAGTTGTCAGCGTTGATGTCTTTCAGCAGCGCATTAGTGCTGCAGCTGCAGCTCGGAACAAGTTAGGATCCGATATCGTCATCATCGCTCGAACAGATGCGCTGCAGACAAATGGATTTGAAGAGGCAATCTCCCGACTGAAGGCCGCTGTCGCTGCTGGTGCTGATGTTGCCTTTCTCGAAGGTATAATAACCAAGGAGCAGGCGAGAGAAACCTGTCAAATTCTCGCACCTACCCCGGTTCTGTTGAATATGGTTGAGAATGGTGCTACCCCGTCCTGGACCGTAGCTGAAGCAATGGAGTTGGGCTTCAGAATCATCATTTACCCGTTTGCAGCACTTGCACCGGCATACGATGCTATACGTAGCACATTTATGCGAATAAAAAAGACTGGTGCTACGGATATTGATCCCGCTTTTACACCAAAGAAGTTATTCACAATTGTAGGCCTGAACGAGGCGACGGCGGTAGATGCTGCAGCTGGCGGGCAGCTATATGAGAAAGTGTAATGTTTGGTTATTTATTGAGAATTCTGCGTCCATAGATTATGTCGGAAGTTTAAATCGAAGAGGAACATCAAAATGACTGCCAGTCTCTTATTGCATAATTTCTCCTTAATAAAAATTTCGTTTTAACTCGTCAACCTGGCCATCCTAAATTAAACCCATCTGCGAGACTGCTTAAAGGGTCAAACATCATGGCAGTCTGTATGTCTTCAGGACTAAATAGTGGCTGTGCAGATAATGTTAGAAAGGACTTCTGTCATGTTGAGCTGAAACTTATCTTGATTCTCTTGGGAATTCTGATGGCGATCCTCATCTGATTGGAAATGTTTTCGCCATTTCCATAGAAAGTCATAAACAATGCTCATGCTCAGACGGTTTCGAACACGCAAGCGTAACTCGTCGACAGAGTGACCGCTTATGACACGAGGATCAGGCAAAGTACAAAAGAAACCAATGACATCGCTTAGCCGACCCGGAAGGTCGTTATTCGCAACTGACATTTTCCGCAGTGACGATATTGCAGCATCGAGCAGCCTCTTGCCTGGTTCGACGTCGAGTAGTTTTTCAAAATATTCATTCATCATAATTTTAAGAATGATGAATGCTGCGGAAACAAATACCTGATAACAGAAGAATGGACAATAAGAGAAGAATTCGCCCTCTTGGTTATCCATCTCCAGACACTGCTCAATCAGTGAGAATGCAGTTTGATACAGCGCAACGATGCGGTCAGAGTATCCATCAACGCTAGATTCGTCGAAGAGATAGAACGAGTGGAGATGAAGACGGGCGGCAGTAAGATAGTAGCGAGTTATAGCTGTGTTATCGTCAACAATCAACTTGCTGAGCTAAGAAAAGGCCATTCCTTACATGTCATATTTATGACTTCCCGCTCTAGGTCAACAAGAGAGGCGTTGAGTAGTCGATAAAGTGATAGTCGCTCACGAGCTGACATGAACCCAGCGGGATCAAGAGCATTAGATGTCAGTGCTTGGGATACCTTGTACCGAAATTGCTCGATGCGAAGATGCCATCTTAGAGATATGTCATGAGGTGATGAGGTTGCCGATTCAGGTGCAACTGTGAGAGACCAGTCATGCATTTGTATAGTGGCTGGAAGGCCACATCCGACACTGACGCTATAGTAGAGTTAGATTTGCCAAAAAAAAAAAGCCCCCTAGGCCATGGTGCTCCTACCTTTGCGCGACAATATTACATGCCTCCCATGTCTTTACCCACTCGGAATATTCGTATACACTGAGATTCAAGGGGACTTTGACAAAATCTTCTGCACTAAGCGCTCGATGCAGTCCCATTTGCGTCCCGATCTGCACCATCATGCCTGCTAACATGTAGGTTGGGTCTGCAGTACTGCTGCTCGTGGGGAAAGGCCAAGAACAGAGTATTATTAGGCTCTGTACTACACGAAGGGAGTAAGGGATAGAGCGAAGAGTCTTCCATAAAAGATCTGTAACACTTCTTGCGAGCTTGGGTAGCAACGTTGGGTGGCTCTGTAACCGACGAGCGGCTACGGAAATGATGGACCAGAACAGTAACTCAGATGACTCGTAATGCTCGTGTAACGACGTACTTGGATCCAAGAATGGTAAATACGGGTGATAGTGAATTATATAGCTGCGTTATCAATATGTCAATTCATTCCGATCTAAAAGGGAACAGACAGGCTATACTCACGTCAAGTATAGTTCATCAATTTCTTCGATGGAGAGTTCAACATTGCCTAGTTTCCTGGCGAGCGGAATAGAGACGACCATTCTCCGCGGTGCCTGTGGTTGGTCAATTACTGGCTGTGTAGTCAACCCAGGAACACGTGAGTTTTCGTTTGGATCCGGCGATGGGTCAGACGCGCCAGACATTGACGACAGAGCCGCGTCGCTGGCACGGGTGGTAGCTAAGCGGGCAAAACACGACAGCAAATCAGCTTTCCATAGCTAGTCATGTAGCGAACAAGAGATTAAGTAGGAAAGAGTCTCAGATATACTAACAAGGCGCCGGTGGAGTTAGTATTGGCCATTCAAGCGTAGCACTATTAACTTCACGAGTGGCCAATTGGCGTCTGAGCTCTCTGACTTCATTCTCCAGCTCAAACGACTTTCTAGAAATAGAAAGATCCCATAATTAGCCTTCAATCTTTGTTACAGCTTATCGAATGCAAATTTAGAAGACCTTACCTTCGCTTCCGAGTTCTACGGAAATTGGTCTCTACCTTGCATTCAAGGCTAAGCCTCTGGCATCGGGAACATTTGTTTGAGATAGTGTCACTGCCACTAGCAACCAAGTCACATCGCAGCTGCAGAAGGTATGAGTCAGTAAGTTTAGAAGGGGAAAAGTTAACGATATCAATTCATAGACGGCAAATCTTTCCAGACCTTTTGCTGCTTACATTCGTTGCAAGCTCTGCGTCTCGGCTGCTTAGTATGAGGCTCTCTATCTTGTGTACCCGGAGACCCAGCCCGAGACGCGAAAATGGCACCGGGGTCGACCCCCGAAGCCATTTGGAACACACGCTTCACAAAGCAAAGCGTAACCTCCAAATATCTTTCAGCCTAGATGCAGGTATCTTCTCAGAAATTTCCTTTCCAATATTAGAATACTCAAGTCGAATCTCGCTTACTGTCTTTCTGGAAGGACAAATGGAAAGATGCTCAAGGCGAACCTAGTAGCTGGCACGTGACTATACCAGGACACAAACCTGCTTCTTTCTTCTGAGCTGACCGGTAATATATGAATGGGCCGCTCTCTAGCAAAGAAAATTACTTCTAGTGCTGTCAAACCACACTATCTAGCGCTTAACTACTATTAAACGGCTTACTACTTGACCACAAATAAGGTATAGAAATAGAGTGCAATTACTGGCGAGAGTAATTACCTGATGTCATGACATGGAGATGCATATAACGTATTTAGCACTGTCTGATGATGAAATTAGTGGATCAGGATCCATTTTCTCCTTGTCTAGCATCGAAATTACTAATTGCTGAGTGATGAATATGAATATGTCAGAATATGAAGTAAAGTGTGTAATAGCTTGGTAACTTAAAGATTGCATGTCTCAGGATATATAAGACTAAAACCCCGCCGTAATATCATATACCTGAAAGCGCGTCTTCAGTCAGATCTAACATTAGACACTTGTTCAATCCTACAATAAAATGAATGGTTTTGAGTACAATGAGAGCAATCAGAGAGTGCTCTTTGGAGAAGATAGCCTTTCCAAGCTTTCTGATGAGCTCACGAAGCTTGGCTGCACTAAGCCACTCATCCTAACAACTCCCACCAAAACCTCCTATGTTCAGGATCTCACGAAGCTTTTAAGTGGCCAGGTTGCCGGCTCATTCACCCGCGTCACAATGCACACACCAACCGACATCACTGAGGAGGCATTGAAGCAGGCCAGGTCTGTTGATGCGGACTGCCTCGTTTCAATTGGCGGTGGTAGCGCCGTAGGCCTCGGCAAAGCATTATTTGTCCGGACCGGGTTGCCCCATATCTGTATCCCAACCACGTATGCCGGTAGTGAGATGACGCCCATAGTTGGCCAAACTGAAAATAGGATAAAAATTACACACATTGATCGGAAGGCAATTCCCACGGTAGTTATCTACGATGTCAAGCTGACGTTGACGCTGCCTACAAATACAACTGCAACAAGCGGGCTTAATGCCATGGCTCATGCTGGTATGTCAAAACGTATACATACATATATATATATATAAATATATATATAATGCAGGCTACAGTCACTAATACGAAAGAAATATTCAGTTGAAGCGCTATATGCTCAAGATGCCAATCCTATTACGAGCGTGTTCGCTCTTGAAGGTATCCGAGCTCTGGCCACCTCTCTACCTCAAATAATACATGACCCGAAAGCCATTGCATCTCGCTCAAATGCTCTACTTGGCGCTTGGCTCTGTGGAAAATGCCTGGCTGGAGCCACTGTCTCTCTGCATCATAAACTATGTCATGTCCTTGGGGGTACTTTCAACCTACCGCACGCTGAAACGCATGCGATCATCTTGCCTCATGCGCTCGCTTATAACGCCCCAAGCATTCCACAGACGATGAAAGAGCTAGCAGAAAATATTCCTGAGAGCAATGGCGATGCTGTCTGCGGGTTAAACAATTTGTTATCCAAGCTGGGAATTACCTATAGTTTAAAAGACTTGGGTATGAAGGAACAGGATATTGAGTTAGCGGTAGAAACCTTGATGAAGAAGCCATTTTGGAATCCTAGACCGGTTGAGAGGAACTTGATTCATGGTCTCTTGAAGCGAGCGTGGGAGGGAAAGCCGGCCCAGACTGGAGAGTAGAATGTCCCTTGCACAAAAAGAATATTTTTGCAATACATTACTCAAAGGTTTCTCATTTTAGCTACAAGAGGATGGAGTAGCAAGAATTGACGCGCACGTAAAATAGGATTTCTTTGTTCTTTCGTTGCGGTAATCATTGCATATCTATTTTGATTCATAGATTCACTAACTTTAGGAGGATCTCATTACCAAAATTCGACCTGACGTAGTGCCTATAGCGACTGTTGACCTTCTGACTGTTGATATTTTGGGTCAGTACTATGGAGGTAAGCAAAGCATAATTCTTGTTATGTTTTACAATCCACATACCGTCATCACTTATACCGTAGCCGAAATGACTGTATTCCTAAAGTGAATTGTTAGCCGATTGCGAAGGTTTCGTGAACGAGATATTTAGACTCGGGGTTCCAATGCTTGTGTGCAGACGAAAGTTGATTAGTGGATCAAAATATAGAGAACCAATGTCCATAAGAGTGCTTTCGTATTGATGTCCCAGGCTTTAATCCCCTTACCATTGGCTGATGCAAGTAGCTGCGTATCTGGTGAGAAAACCAAAAATGTCGCATATGATTGATGGCTCTCAAGGAACAGGCATGCTCAAAAGTTATGCCCGAGCGTCTTGTCTCGCACTATCAATTTTATCCTCTATCGCCTCTTTTAAGTCCATTAAGAGCCAACGCAGTAGTAACAGCAGCGAACTCTCTTGTTACTGATCACAGTGACGATAACACCCACTTGCTTGGGTCGCTTAAGGAGCTCCGCGGCGCCTCGAAAGGTAATGATGAGAGGAGAGCATCAAAGGGGAGCTTGATGCAGCGTAATATAGGAGTATTAGTAGAGAGTACTGTCAAAGTCGAAAATGACAAGTCTAGGTTTTGGCGCCATTGAAGCAGTTATTCGCTTTCAGTATCTTTCGATTTTTAAAACAGTATCACTTCCAGAGCGAAAGTGTTAGGAGCGCATGAATGTACTGACATAGGCTAATTGGTAGGTTTCTGAAAAGATGTGTCAAAGAGAAATGAGAATCGACGGAGATTTTAGATATTTCTTAAGTCTGATTTATAGCGCTATTACCTCGATGGAGATACTTAAGCTACCGAGCTCAATACTATATCAGTCGCTGTTCATAGCGTGTGGCATGTATAAGTATATTGAGTACATAGACTAAATAAAAGATTACCATTCTTTTAATACACAAAGGTATCTCCTAACACTTAATACAAGCCATTAATCGAGCTCTGTTTATTTTCTGCACGGTTCGCAGGTTAAAGTTCCCAGCTTGGCTCCCAAATCATATTGCCTAACCCATAGAATATGATTTCTCATTACTCATAAGGCTGCATAAAGGTATTTCTCAATATCACCTGAGCGAAATCAGGTATATGAGTGCTATGGCACCAAGGTTTCAGACTCTCCTCTCGATCAATTGTTTTCGCAAAACATCCAAGCCACTGCTGGCGCGGGAAATTTTTAGTAATATCTTTCAACGTCTCAGCATGAATCATTTCTGTGATGTTCTTAATATATGGGTGGTTGCTGGCGTTATCATAAATGGTAGCCAGCTGAATTACTTGACCTAAGAAAGTAATATTTCCTTCAGTGCCGAGATCTTGATGGCGAATGATAGTTTCAGCAATGGCTTCAGCTTGGTCCTTGGAAGCCCCAAGCTCCAAGAGAAGATTAAGGGCTTTAAAACCTCCATAAAACTCAAATGACATGTGAGTGGCAGCTATGTTTTCCTCGGCAGTACCAATATCATGCAGAAGGGATACTAAAGCGAGAGTCGACAAAGAAAATGTCTCGGCATACTCGGGGAACTGCTGTTGAACAATGGTAGTTGCTATGTGAAATAGAATCAGTCATATAGTAGTGCTTAAATAAATCATTCATAACCTACCAAAGTAAAAGACCCTCATGCTATGGTTGAAAGTCTGGATGGGTAATTTTTCTTTGGCGTAGCTTTGAACCTTGGCGACGATAGGGTCCTCAGTAGGGAACTTAATGTCAGCGACTAGGAGTGGCACGGGGGCATTCTTAAACGGTTTGCCATCAAAGAGTTTGCTTGGGTTTAGAGGTAGAGCTGTCCAGCCGTTCTGTGCTATTTCGTTTGTCGACATTTCGCTGAATATGGTTGATAAATGTTAAATATCAACAACGGTAGGTTGGATGCTATTCTAGATTATGTACGACGGTTGCGCTGACATGTTGGAGATGTTAGAAATGAATGAGAGTTGCAAAGATTACTTATGTCAGCGTGCACTAACGTATACAACGATGGCCAGCGGTGAGTTTAGCTGGAACTGAGGCAACGATGGTGTAAAGTTTATATAGTAGAGGAATTGACCTTTTAAGGTGCGAATTCTTTTAACAAAGTTGCCAATTGGTTGTCTTGATGATTGGTGAAGATCTTGATTGATTCTGAGATTAAAGATTTTTTTCTCGGGAAGCCAGAATTGCAGCGACTTAAATACAACTTTGCTATTGGAGTGAATGCCTGAAACGACGGCCTGAGAGCATCACGGCTTTCCTAATCGGGTAATTCAAGTGGCGGGAAAAAGAAGAGTCCATTGGATTGAGATTATTAATTGCTCGGCTTTCGGAAAATTCTTCAAGAGAAGAAAAATACGAGCGAGAGAAATATTTTTAAGTATCTCTAATTGAATATGTCGTTGAATTAGATCATACTCACGCTGAAGTGAATATTATGCGACAGACAGTTGAATACTTGCAACTATGAGTTCCGATCTTTTGACTCTCACTCTGGTTATCATTTTAAAACGGTCGGTAGTTTAGCAACCTTCTAATGCTTTTTCCGAAAAAATAAACCAGTATTTATATGTAATTATCCTTTATGCCTGTGTGTAGTAAATGCCGATATAAGGTAGCGCCATTGTGTCTATATAGAACAAAGACTCTGTTCTACTCTGGAGCTCCCAGCGGCAACTCAGTCGGCATCTATCCGTGGATTAAAAATTCTGTCTGAATTCATTTAATGTCATACAGTAGTCTTAATTCGCCTACCAAGAAGAAAGGAAGGATAGTCCTCAACTAAAAGCGTTCTAGTCATTGCCCAACAGCGGGAATTGCGGAAACGGTGACAAAATAAACACTTCAAAGAAGATAATGATTATAATTGTTTCTCTGCGACACAAGTGATGCATCAATAGATTAATGCATATATAGATAGTAATAACTAAAATATCTTTAAAATTTCAATTATAATAACATATTACAGGCATAACCTACTAATATCCTACAAAAGTGCATCTGTACAAGATGTTGTTCAGTCTCCTGCTCAATACTAGTAACTTTCAACCACCGCTTGATTACCCGTTACTTCTCGTTAACAAAATTAGGTAGATTGAATTAAACGTACTCAACAGCTGTTGCACAATTAACTATGAAAATTCCATATTTGTTCTATTCAGAACTACATGTCACTACGATTTGATCACTCTGGGCTGTTGATGAAAGTATCACGTGACTAAATAGTAAAGGTCGTAGGTTCAATACTTCTCATGATGGCTTCTTCTCTTCCACGCTAAGCTTGAAGTGCAACCTCTACTTCCCCAACTTGATGAATATCTATCAAAGACATCTTTTCCCTAAAGGTATGAGGAAGTATTCATTTCAGGTATTTGAGCCTGCATAACTGTAGAAGTTGGTAGTCTTTCGAGCACTCTCTTCAAACATGTTCCAGTCTCCTCTTATTCACGATGACAATATAAACGCGACATTGCCACAGCGCGTTGGTCCAGCTCGACGCTATAACCGGTCACGTTGCGGATGTTTAACATGCAAGTGAGGAGTGTTCTCATTTTTTACTACTCTCTGGTAGGGCAGACTTGCTAACGCAATGTGAAATATTTAGGCGCCGCAAAGTGAAATGCAATGAGCAACGGCCACGGTGCTCTCACTGTGAGCGTCTAAACTTGGAGTGCAAATGGCGGTCACACCATGCTCCAGCCTTGTCTAAGCAGCGGCAAGATGCAAATGCAAACGGCGAGAGCTCTACATCCAGTCAACCACTGAGCCTATCTCCAGCCACAGATCGGTCCCCCATTACGTCTAGCCTAAGGACTATACAGGCTATGGATGAAGTGTTTGACTATGCAAGTTTCATGTGGGATCCAGGCAGTAGTTTGTGGCAGCAAGACAGCCCCAATATGGGGAGCGCCGTTGAAATTAATATGAATGACACAGTAAGTGACCTGCACTACCTCTTTCCCAACGCTGCCCAGCTAGTTCAATACTATATGTTACTCACCATATGTTATAGGAAGCCGAGTCATACGTAAATAGACATGCAGAACCACTTACACTGAACACTTACTTTGATGCTTCGTTGATCCAAGAGAATGGAAACCAGCCCGTAGATCCAAGCAAATCCAACACAAGCGATAAATTTATGGAGTTCTTCGCCAACTCTGCCACTCTACCTATTCTTGCTGGAGTTGAATCTCAGCGGAAGTGGATCTCAATTCGCCAAGGCCTTGTTGCAATGTCGAAGGGGTCTCGTGTATTACGCTGTGCCATCCTCTCATTTTCAAATACTTTACTTTGCCGACGCAATATGTCCTGGGCACTAGTTGATCAGAATTACTACCAGGAAGCCGCTGCTGAGGTGGAAGCAATCGATCCAGATTCCTTGAGTGAGCATAGTCTAGCTCGAGAATGCCTCCTTGCCGCCTTGTTCTTCTTGAGCTATGTTGGTATATTGGAAACCAGGCTCGATACTGCACATCGTTACCTCAAGCAAGCCTACAGAATCTTTCAGCAAGGGAATAAGGCATCTTTCTCACATGTTGAGAAGCAGGTCCTTCTTTGGATTCGGTTGCTAGATGCCAGAGCAGTATCTGCCGGGGGTGAAGGACTATTTTTGTCCAAGGATGATGAGATTGAACTTGTAGAGGCTTCTCCTGCCAGCTTTGAAGCCGAGACAGATGAAATCACGAGAAACCAGGATGGCACCAACGATGATATCGAAGACGTCTTGTTTCAAGTCCTCTACCAGCCCGGCATTGTCTTTTATCAAAAGGTGCAAAGTTTCATGGGGCGCATCTCCAAGATTGATCCTTGGCATCGCTCAAGAGGTACTGTAGAAGATGAGATTGAAGTTATGAACATTGGCGCTTCCATTGCCGCTGACTTGCGATCTTTGTATGATCAGCGTCCACCATTAATGGACTACGCTGTGGCTGGAAAGCTTTCAGAGCCTCATATTTCAGCAAACCTGGCCTTTACTATAACCAGAGCATTTCGCACATACTTATCCAACTATTACGCCAGCAAAGTTCACCTTCATCGTGTCGCTTACAAACATTTGCCATTAACCAAGGAAGCAACAGATGCTCTCAGTCATATCCGCAAACTGGCACATCAGATTTCCTCTGATTTGGCTCCTGATGATTCGCTTCCGGTGAATATGCTCTGGCCCCTCTTGATGCTCGGTGTCGAAGAACAAGATCAGGATGAAAAAGGATGGATCAAGGCCCAAATTTTGCGGATGGAAGGCGTCGCTGGGAACGCAAGGATTACAGCGCAAGTCTTAGAAGAGGTACAAGCTCGCCAGGCCGCTTCCAAAGCCCGTACAGATATTCGATCTGTGATGCACGCAGTGTTTAATTCTTGTTTTGCCATCTTATGATCAGCCTAAAACAGGGCGATTGTGTGTGTCTAGACTCGGGTCGGCAGCGTCGGGAATAGAGCCCATCGGCAAGGAAACCCCACAGTCAAACAATCAATTTCCAAGTGCCCCAATTGAATCTCGGGTAAGATGGCGCTGATGATGTTTAGTTGTATCTGGTGAATTAATCGCATCTCTAGTAATAACAAATTTATTCCCTTAAGGATTCCGATCCACGCAAATTCTAATCGCCCAATACTCATCGCTCTCTACATAAGATATTGAACGGTATCCTCAATATTGATGAACGACTCCGGACCCGGCAATTTGTTATACTGCACTACCTAAGACCATACTCTTCAGTATTCACGACAATGGGCTCACTACAACAAGTAGCCAAGCCGTATCCACCTGGTATTCATGTGCCATGTCTAACTTGGTTTAGCAATGATGTCTCTCAAGGCATCGACTGGAACCTGCAAGAGAGACACTTGAACTTCTTAGTTTGCTCTGGTCTTCATGGCAGTAAGTTCATGATGTCCTTCTATGGCACAACATGGAGAGCAGCTAACATGGATTGAATTTAGTTGTGATCGCAGGAACAAACGGTGAAGCCATCACGTTAATGCAAGATGAAAAGATCAAGCTTGTGACAATGGCGCGCGACATTGCAGTCCAAGCTGGGAGACCCGACATTACGATTACATTGGGATGTTCCGGACAATGTACGCGAGATGTCATTGCGGAGACGAAGCTGGCAAGAGAAGCTGGTGCAGATTACGTGCTGCTTCTTGTACCCAGCTACTTCCATTTTGCAATGAACAAGGACAGTATTGTTGCATTCTTTGAAGAGGTTTGAAGAGCAATTACACACACTTCCATCGTACCACCAAACGCAATGCTAAGTAGAACTGAATAGACAGCCGACGAGAGCCCGCTCCCCGTCTTGATATATAATTATCCCATTGTCGTTGCTGGACTTGACGTCGATTCGGACATGCTAGATCGTCTTGCTAAGCACGGCAATATTGTCGGTGTGAAGCTGACGTGCGGTGGCATCGCCAAAGTATCTCGCATCGCTGCCACATACAGCCCCAAGACCTTCAGTGCACTTGCTGGCCAGAGTGATTGGCTTGTTCCAGCACTCTCTGTGGGAAGTACAGGTGCCATTACTGGTGTAGCAAATCTTTTTCCAAGGGTGAGTTTGGTTCAAGGACAATATTTACTTCATAAAAAGCTTTGCTAACGCAGCGTATTCTTTTCCGTTTCAAGTCTTGTGTACAGATCTATAATCTTTTCATGGAAGGCAGATTGAAGGAGGCGACGGCGCTGCAGCTGGAGCTCGCCAAGGCAGAATGGGGATTCGCCAAAGGCGGCATCAATGGCACGAAATGGGTAGTTGCAAAACTACGCGGATATCCTCAAGAGAGCTGTCATTGTCGGCGACCATACCCAATATTTGACGATGAAGCTCAGCAGGAATGGATTGTTGGTATTGTCGGCGCTCTGGAAGCGATTGAGCAGAGCATTGCCAAAGACTTGTGATGAGAGCCCAAAATCGCATAGGATATATTCGAATCATGTGAACATTGTACACTATTATTGAAGCAACAAAATGCTCATCTAGATATAATTTACATATTTGTGGATTTGCGATTCTGCGCTACCTGGTAAAACTGATGTAATTTCAGGCCATTAGTAGCAGACGCTACTTAATATATGGCGGCAATCGCCAACGAAGACTACAGGTTTATAAATAGAACTATCTCCTATAAGTAGTTACTATAATTTCCTCTTCGAGTTGTGTATAAAGAATGAGTCTGGTGCGGAAGTTGGACTCTCAGATTCGGTGATTTGACATTGCCGCATCAGAATGTATGCTTCCTCGAGAACCATGGGCTCTGTCGATTGATCTAGCAGAGCGACGCCAACAAAGCTGGCGACAAAGCTGGCGTTGGATGTCAATAGTTGCGTTTTAGGTTTCTGCTCACGATGACACACATTCACGCTCTCTTGCTAGGAATATGCGGATTCCATGCTAATAGCGCCTCCATACAAAAGGCCGATCGGCTCGGATATTGCATCGGATACGTCGCTTAGCTACTAGACTGACCGAACGGTTCCTGACCTCATTGGCTTCATCCTCCACCGTTTCTCTCGATATAGCGTCGCGCCACCGGCAATAATCAGTCGGCGAACCACCTTGTTCCCTAACTGTCCAGAATCGAAACCCTCAATGACTCTATTGACTAGCAGATCTACAAGCCTCCCTATCGCTCGATATGAGAGTTCTCCTCTCATAGCTATGAGAGTTCTCCTCTCATATTCTCGATTACTCAAAGGACTAAATCTGATCTAGCTGCTTCGTCTCCCCAACATCTCCCCGCACAAAACTAGGTTTGTCACCGAGTGAGAGCTAGCTAGGGTATCGTGCGGTGGATGGACGGTAATAACCCCAGATTTCACTAATTGGCGAAGACCCCACCATCTTCTCTCCAGATCCGATGACACCAGGCCAAAGTGGTGATGGACAAACAGTAAAACTCTTCATATAATTAACGAGCATTATTCGTTTTATCTTTTCATGCGTGTTGATCACTCGACAGCATTGAGCTTCAAGATTACGCGACAGTTATATAATTCTTTTGATATAGGTATGTATACGGAGTGTATCTTTACGTTTCCAAAGGTCACCAAGATCAATTAACGTTGCAAACAAGCCCTCTTTCATCATGGGTGGATTCCGTGCGGTTGAGGACCGGCCAACGCCAAAAGAGGTGTACAATTGGCATTTGTACACCGAAACCGCCATCATTGCCACGGGTTCTATGCTGTGAGTTCTTTCTATATCCTAGAGGACAGGGATGAGTTCTTGTCTAATGTCTGGACGACTTAGCTTTGGTTATGATGGCGCATTTATTGGGACGACAATAGCACGCGCAAGCTTTAAAAAAGACTTTAATATCTTGCCATCTAATGCCAACAGCATTTCAAGCAATATTACATCTGCATTCCAAGCTGGCGCCTTCTTCGGTGCTATTTTCTGCTTCTTCAGTACGTTGTTGTATCTTCATTAAATTCAAATAGTTGTTCTAGACGCTGACTATGAGGAATCAGTCACCGAAAAAGTAGGCCGAAAGTGGGCTCTTTTCATCTCGAATGTTGTATTTCTTATCGGCGCAATTGTTATGACTTCAGCCACACATTCACTTTCCAGTATATGTCAGTCTATTCTCTTCTTCTCAAGACCAACATGCTTTTGAGGCGTGCTTTTCGGACTGATATTGAGTTGATAGATGCTGGTCGTGTCCTTACGGGCCTTGCCTGCGGTGGAATCACTGCGACGGTTCCAAGCTATATTGCTGAGCTTTCCATCGCCTCTATTCGTGGCATATTAACGGGCCTCTTTGAGATCGCTTACCAAATCGGATCAGTCATCGGCTTTTGGATTAATTATGGCATCAACCAAAATATGGATCAGAATTTAACAGCCTCCTGGCGCATTCCTATGGCTGTTCAAATCATCCCTTGTGGCATGCTACTACTTGGAGGCATCTTTCTTCATGAAAGCCCTCTATGGCTCTTCCGAAAAGATAAAATCGAAGAAGGTACCAAGGCGTTGGAAGAAATTCGGCATCTTCCTCACGACCATCTGTGTAAGACAAGTCAGGACCAAGCCTAAAAAAAGAAAACTAACTCATTCACGCCAAACAGACTTACAAGAAGACGTACAAATGATCCGAGGCCGCCTAATGGACGAGAACAACATTGCAAGCAGATATGGAACTGGATCGTGGGCACTCTTTCGCGGCGCCCTCTACGAACTATCTCGCAAGGGAATGCGTAATCGTATCGCTCTAGTTTTTTTCTCCTTTGCGTTACAAAATATGTCTGGAGCCGCAGGTAAGTTATTCCAAAGCTATTGGAAGAGATCTCAGCTAATAACAATATCACTTTTTTCAATAGCCATAAATTACTATTCGCCCACTCTCTTCGCTTCGCTGGGCATCCAAGACGTCTCCCTCTATACTGGAATCTACGGCCTTGTCAAGGCCGTTGCTTCGATCATATTCTACTTGTTTTTGATCGATATTTGGGGTCGTAGACATCCCACTATTCTCTCTTCTATCGCCTGCTCACTCTGTCTTTGGTTTATAGGCGCATACGTAAAGATTGGGCACCCAGCCGACATCATCAAGGCAGGAAATCAGCTTTCACCATCCACTGCAGCTGGAGGCAGGGCTGCGACCGGCATGATAATGATCTACTCTATTTTGTATGATGTTTATGCACTCTTTTATTTGGGAATTTATGTGTTGACTCTTCTTCTTGCAGCTGGTCCTTTGGTCTCAATGGCATCCCCTGGATTGTTGCTGCAGAAATCTTTCCGGGAGCCCTGCGTAACTTTTCTGGAACATGGGCGGCTCTGTGCCAATGGTATGTACATCTTTTTCTATTCATCTAAAGTCTTCGCTAGCTCTAACATTTACACAGGCTTACTCAATTCGTTATTACCAAGGCCTTGCCATATATTTTTACTTCCCTCGGCTACGGTACCTGGTTTTTCTTTGCCTCTTGGATGCTACTTGCCACTATCTGGGCTTTCTTCTTCCTTCCTGAGACGAAAGGCAAGACCCTTGATGAGATTGATATCATCTTGTGAGTATTACTGATGTTCTATTCGCTCATATTCAGACGTACTAACTATCGCGTAAAAGTGGATATACTGAAGATAGAAGACAATTCTTCTCGGGTCAAGGCTTAAATGGCGATGTTATTAAGGAAGACGCGGAGGTATACACTAAAGATTAAGGGATGTATGGTGGGCTTTTTAATGCAATACCTTGTAGCTATCAATACATAATGAATGATGTAAAGAGCACGCTGAGATGCTAGTGATCTTCATTAATACATATCTAGCACTGTAGCACACACTTCCAATAGCCTACGCGATAATCCATCAATATTATAGAACCAATATGAACTACTAATGAGAGAGAAAATATTAACATGCTTCTGATAGCTTAAGTTGATAAACTAGTGGGAGTCTCAAGATGTTAGTATTCTAGCCTGAGAAGCCCAGTGGGAGGCCTAGTGAAATACGATCTACGCATAATACTCTTGGAGGAAACCAGTGATATACGCTCAGTACCAAGGCGGGTTATAGCGCAGCTCCAATATAAAGGGCTAGAAGGTTCATATACTGCTCAAGAAAGCGTGGTTCGATATCTTAAAATAGCCGCGTCTAGTGCTAGCAGTATTTATATATTTGTCACTTCAGTCGACTTACCACGTCAGCTTACGGAGTATACAGCCATCTCAATTCCTGTTATATAAACCCCAAATTATGCCTAAGTACAGCTTCCCAGCTTTGTTTAATATATTTGAAATTCTTTTCATCTTATTTTTAATTGCATCGAATAGGGCATCTTACACAAAGTTTAAGGATTTGCCGCATCTTTAGACTGGGCAAAAGACTATTACCTACTCATAAATGAAATGCCACTTTATTTTCAAGTTCATGTGTATGAAATGTCGCTGTTAGAAAGGATTTGAGCTGAAAATAATGAAATCAACATGAAAAATGACACTGGCCTTATCAAAATTAGCGATCAGTAAGACCTTTTCCAAGTGAAGGAAAGTACCCAACCAGGACAGTATTGGTAAAGGCTCTCTCATTGTTCTTCTTTATAGAAGCTCATTAATAGGGATATTGCGTACAAGTACGACGTGTCCATCTACCAAGTGCAGCGCCGAACGTTTGCTGGTGGAAATTTTGAGGTTAATATCCGGCCCAGTGAAAGAGTATTCTATACCAAACATAACGATAAGTATATTACTATTGCCTAAAATTATTGTGAATATATACCGTAAGTAATATATTTTCTTGCCATACTAACTTGCCAGTGAGTTTGTAGAGTTGATGTAGTGCTGCAGCAGTATCTGATCTGATACGGCCCGCTCCTTAGTGCGCAAGTAGATTTGAACCGGATCGACACATCTTCGATTATACATAAGATATGTGTGCTACAGGGTGGCATACTAGTGCTATTTTAAGTGTGCCATGGGGCCATGTTGATCAACCGCCGATCTTTTACCTCCATTTTGTACTACGAACTATTGCCAAAGACAATGTTCACTAACAGCTAGGGCTGTCCTCAACCTGTAGAAAGTAGTCCGCACTCTATTTACTTTTCACAGGCTTTGAGAACTCGTCATCCACCACTTAGTGCACTTAGTAGCAGATCACTTGTCAACTACTACTCTATGCCTATGCTTCCTTTGACGTTGTCCGCTACCTTATAAGTCACTATAGACTGGGACTTAAGGTTGAAACAATGATGTTCAGTTTCTATCCACTCAGTTTCATATATAGCGATTAAGTGTGTTTGAGAAATGGATCCAATGCAATATGAATATCTTTTAAGCTTACTTCATCCCATAGTCATTTAGTTTTGCTGTTGGAGATAGTAGTTCTTCAGCCCTAGATGCAATACAACATGAAACCCTCGGCAAAGGACGATCAGTGGAGTAGTCGCCAAAGACCTCGTATTGGAATGGAAGTCCGGGAGATCGTCCCGACGCTACAGAGCTATGGCAACTTCATAGATGCTACAACATCACTTTACAATTAGACGAAAGACACACATATGAAGTCTTTGATTACAATAGCCACAGAACGAAACATTACTCATTGTAAACTCAACAAACTACAACTCTAGTATTTAAAATTGGTACAAACATTCGGACCTGATTAGACCGACTTTGACCGTGCGACGGAAGAAGCGGCTCAGGATTGCGGGCCTTTAACAGGCGCCTCTGCTAGGGATCATGTTGGGACTGGTATGAACACATGCAGTTCTTAAGATCTTACTCGCTATCAATCCCTCCCTAGCCGCTCGGCCCTTTTACAGGGAGATATGAAATTCCCGATAGAGAAATACTAAGGCACAAGCCCCACCGTCAGCTTACTAGGCAATAAAGAGAAATATACTACGAGTATTAGCATTCAGAGTGTTTGGTACCTGACAAGATGTGTCGAATTCCTCATATGATTGGCTATTGTGAGCAAAGTATTACAAGTGGGTGTATAAGTTAGCCGCGCAGGCTCAGAGTATATTACACTTGTTCCTCGACTTTGGGCCAAACATCAAAGCTGTTTATTGCAACCTACCTGACTAAGGTTAACGCGCCCCTTTTTCTTTAGTGAAGAGTTTTTTTTACAACCCCACCAGAGACATTGAATCTAATATAGAAAGAATCAAGTGATCATGGGGGAGGAGGTTAATACATTAGTAGACCCTTATTTTATGATCGCTCTTCTCTTAACTTGGTCTCAGAACCATTAGATCGACTGAGTTTGTAAAGGTTTATGGGTAGAGCGCAATCTGTTACTGTGCACATGAAAGATAATAGTAGCCAGCTGAAAGAGAACGAACGTATTTACATTTTTTCCTAGATATGAACATGACCTCTAGGAGAAGGTTTCTGAAAGGCCTTAAGGGCAAAATATAGACAAGTAAATCCAACAAAACAGAAGAGGTCATGGCAAACATCAATCATTTCAAGACCCTATGCCTCTTCCTTTTCCATCTTCTCCTCCGCTTTTTAAATTGAGTCTTCACTTCCATAAGAGTGGGGAGCTCAGAAGACCTGACCCATCATGCGACGAGCAATGTCGCTGACATAGCAGGGAACACCGAAGCCACCAGCAGCGGTACTGAGGTCATTGGTGTTAACACTCCCGGAGTTGTACTCTCGGAGAGCAGGGTAGATGGATGAGACATCCCACAAGTCACCAAAGTCTTCCAAGTTGCCCTTGTAGTGTTGAGTGCCGCCGTTGATCATAGCAGAGGTATCAGACTGTAGTTAATGGTATTAGAACAGCAATACACTAATGATGGGAGAGTAGAAAAGCTTTTATGTACCTGAGGCAGCTCGTTTCGGCCCTGGAATGAAGGGCAGCCCTCGCACTGCATGAGACCACAGTCATCTCCACCAGTGCACTGGACGCCAACATAGCCGCTACTCTCTTGGAGAATAATGGCGAGAATGACACGCTCGTCAACGCCGATGTTGGCAGCGGCTTGGCTGATGGCAACGTTGATACGACCGACATCGTCCCAACTGGAGCCAGCATTGACCATGGACTGTTCATAGAGGCCAAAAGTGGTGGTCCAAGGCAACCAAGAGCTCATAGGAGGGAAGTTTTGGTAAGGACCACTGTAAGTGCAAGCCCTAGGCTCGAGAGGGGCCGCGAGGGCTGCGGGCAGAGCTGCCAGAGCGGCGAGGAGGACAGTCTTGAAAGCCATTGTTTCTGTTAAGTTGACGAAGAGACTTTAATAACAGTTGTTCTTTTATAATAACTAAAGGCTGCTAAGTTGGTCAGTCTTTGTGTTTTGGACCGGATTGACTGGATAGACTGGATTGACTGGAGAAGCAGATGTTGTAGATCATGAAGAGTTTCTGTCTCTTTATACATTTCTCTCAAGATAACCCCTCCATTGCTTGAAAAGGAAGTTCGAACAATGGACCTATCATGACTTGTCTAGGATCACAGCTCCCACAAGGCTTTTCAGTACATAATCCTATCTCATGGATGAGTGTGAAGGGAAAAGAATTCTGACGTGAGTCGGCAAATCGGCATCTCGGTCAACCTTTCAGAAAGCCTTCTAAATGAATGTACTAGTAGTCATAATTCTGTTAACTACGAAGTAATAGGATTCACGGAGTAGCCATGGAGACTCATGCGGGCACTTGACATTTGGTCGCGCGATTACTATTCCTCATTGGAGGGGTGCATCAAGGTCAGACGAGGATGTCTTGATTAGACTAGTAACCCAACCCCTGAAAAAAAAATCTGTGCTGGGTGGATGGATCATTACTTGCAGCATCGTGAGACTCCCATGGTTTGCAAGACTGAAAGCTCAATCCGCATCCATGTCCAGTTTCCCTATCAAGTAGTTATCCCTGATCCATTGTGGGGGCACAAAATGTGACGAGCTAGGCTATATAAAGACATACTCATCATCCTTGTTTCATATTGAGGCTCAGAAGGGCTTCAGAACCCTGGTCTAGAGAGATATACTTCTGCAGGTCTTCAAAGCCATGCTTCGGACAAAGTCGTACGAATCAACTAGCGATTGCGACAAGGGCTATTTATCGCGTTCGTATTACCCATGCTTGTTAACCCAAGCACATTCAGGAGCTGGGCGTTTCGATAATCGGTTTTTGTTGGTAGAGAACATTTCCAGGAAAGTCAATAGCCATGGGTTTGAAGTTCTAAATAGGAAAGCTAATGGCGATTTGTTAACCAAAAAAAATCTCTGTGTGGGTAATATCCATGCAAGCATCCAACTAGGTCGATCATTGCTCAAAAGAGGAAATCAATGCAATGTAACTCGCTCACCCATCTGTCACTTGCTGTCTGTCATCCATCTTTCTACGAGCTTTAGTAAATGTAACAATTCTGTTGAGGCGTTTAATCTTGGAATCCTGCTGGTGAAGCACTGAGGGATAATGTGACTGACGGACCAATGAAGGAAGCGGCAAGCCGTATCACGGGCACCCAACCAGGAGTGAAAAGCCCGCCATATATATTGGATAGATTTCCGAATGACGAGGCCCCTCCTATAATGCCCACCACTACCTTCATCTGCTACAGCATCTTAACCGGAGTATTAATTTTCTTCAGCCCTGTCTCTCTATAGGTTATGGATCAGGCTGGTATATACCTGTATATTCTTAGAGCTTACATGCATATATTAAGTTCGTTCCACCTTCCCTTTTAGCACTACAGTTCGAACTTGCGAAGCTCTATTAATCAAGTCTCGCTGACTTGCCGCTTTGGGTAACTATAAGATCAAATGACGGGCTTCAACTCTCACAATCATAGATCTGATTATGTGACGATGAGCGACTTCCGAACTCTCATTTACCAGTAAAAATATTCCTGTGTGATAGTTGGCGGAAATACCCTGCTCAAGTCTCCACACCCACCTATCTCAACTAAGAATTTTCTCCGACATTTCCCTTGAGGCACTAGTATTTCTAGTTTTTATTTCTCGCGCCTGACTCGAAAACTTCATGGTGTCTTGTACTGCAATGAGGTGAAAGATGAGTCATAAAAGCCTAGTATTCATGTAATAGCGCGTAGTAGAATGTGGATGTGAAAGTCAGATTGAGACATTTTAAAATGCCTTCTACAAAGAGGTGTTTAGCCAAAGTGGCTTAAATCCAATCACATATAGAAGCTTATGACTAGTTGTCCTTGTGGTTCTATATCAATCAAAATTGAACATAAATACATTTAAATACGAGTACGGAGAGTATTTAAATACTACATCGTTGTATAGACTGATACTGATGCCTAGCATATCGAAAAGAGTACTTTATTTCTCTTCATATCAAGCCTGGTGAAACATGTTGATAAGATTTATGCTCAATACTTCACCACTCATGGAGTCTATTATCACATGTTGTTGAAGGTAAGTATATGTACTGTTATCTGTTGAAAATGCTACCATTGTGCATCTGGCTTTCTGCAGGCTCTAAAATCTTACTCGACATACTTCATCGACAGTCTTATTCTTTCCTAAATCATCTGTAAGTATACCCATTTGCCAAGGCGTACGGCATCTTAATGTCGCTTTTGAGCCTATTGCCTTGCAACTTCGGAGATTCTCCGACTCCAGTCATTCCAATGATAAGTTACAGCCATTGGTGGTCATTGCTGACCAGTTGAGCGGAGATGTTTCGATAGGGTGGCCTGTTTTATTCGGCCTTCTCTCACTTCTTGGGAACCAGATTCATAATCTCGTCTCTGTGTTCAATCCGGTGAACATCCTATCCATTTACTCTATGGGCTCTACGGAGTACCAGCCGTGTACACTAGAGTAAGTTTTGTTACGGCCTAGGCATCTTGATATCTTAACATGAAGCGGACTGTCGATTAGCAACCACGGTTAAGAGGTTACGCTATATATTCAGTAAAGACTATCAAAAAGTTTCCAAACCCTCACGCGTATTAGCATATATGACTTTACTACTAAATAATACGATATCGACGTGACGAACACCGATAATTCTTTTAGTGAGTTTGACCCGTTTTCGCATGTCTGAGCATTAATGTAGGCAGCTCTTCTTCCTTCAAAATTTCGAACCTCTTTCCTTAGAATCTTCACTTTGCATAGGTATCAATGGATTCTCTGTATTTTCTGCAATCAAAGACAGCCTTGATGATCTTCGAAAAAATATAGAATTGTATTATATGTGTTATCTTATAAATTTATAAAAACATTCGTATCTGCGGTGCTGTCGATATATATATAATACTCTATAACTTCGTTCATGCAATCCAAGCTAGCCATATAATTCGGACATAGATTTATGACACACTCAAGCAATGCGTTACATATCGTATTGAATTAAGAATTATTAGCCATTTCATATGTTAAAATGGATGAGTATACTCTGCAGTCACACCAGAGTTATTTCCCTCTTTTAGCTAAATTATTATTACTTTCATTCGATATACTGTAACACAGACATAATGCAGTGACTAACTATAGATGTATACTTATATCATATTGTTCTTCCCTAAGATTCATTTCTATGCTTTTTTGCTGCCTCTAGCCATTCAATTTGATCAATATGTATCAACATCCATCGCTGCTTCATTATAAACAATAAACAATAATAAATCAAGAAGCTTCTCACCAGCCTTCCGTCAGCTTATCCATATCTATAATAAATATTTTATCGCCTTTACCATAACACCTAACCAAGGGATCAAAGTGGGTTGCTTAAAGAGAGGCAGCATCATCGTCTTGAATGATTTTCCCAGCACAGGAAAATTGACTATATCAACAAGGATAAAAAAACTCGCTTTCCTTCTAGTATAGTTCGCCTTATTGATAGCCATCTCATCGATCCCGCGCATGCCCTCTACCCTGCTAGGGGCGCATTACACTACGAGCTACGTCGGCGAATTCGGAACCTGTCTTTCGTGCCATTCGAAATCTTGTACAAGAAGGAAACATGATAATCATGACAGTATGTCTGGTAGAAATGGCCCAGAAATTAGTGTCTTCCAGGAGTACACTGCTATAGTCTGAGATTCCAGCATACCTCTCCACTAGATCATTCTCCAGTATGATCAATCTATGTTTGAACAGAGAATAACTAGTATAGAGCGTCAGAAGGGAGCAAGAGCAAATTAACTAACGTGGATATTCTCCGGAACTTAGTGAGCGAAACACAACTCCTAAGGCCTTGTCTCAACGGCTCTGAACCATTGAAACCTATTGTGAAGACGTTGGATATTAGCGGAACGCTAGAAGAAGCGGTTGAGATTTTTTTTACACGTTTATAATAAAGTACTACTGTATTTTTTTGCTTTTATTTTATTTTTTGCTTATTTTTATTGCTCTTATTTCAGAAATAGCATTGAAATTTGAGTTTATCAGAGCATCTGTTTTGTGAAGAGAACAAATACGCAATATCTGCAACTGCGACATGTTACATCTCAAAGCGCCTCCATATTGTAGGACTCTGAAAACAGAGAAAAACGAAGCAGCATCGAGTAAATAGATATTTACCACTTCGATTAAAAACGATGGCAAAGTAGCAATAATGTATCATTAGAATACCCATCAAACATCGGCATATCGTTACATCTAGATATGCTTGAACCTTGCTGTCTAAAATATTCTTCCTCTTTAGGAAGCGAGTTCAGCCAAGGGCCAATAGTAAGGATAGTAAATAAGCCACGGAGCCTTTAGCGGCAACCCACATAAGCGGCAGTCCTACATTTAATGGTTTATACATATTAATGAGTAAGGCTTGCTTGCTGATATTCTGAGAGAAAAATATATTTAATTCCACATGAATACCTGCCTTGGCAGGCAATTAGCCCGCCAAAGAGGCACAACAGTTCTCTATGAGGGGTCGAGATGACCAATTCTACCAAGGGCAACCAGCATAAAGCATTGTGATTGATATATCCTTTTGTTTATTTGTGCTTGTTGAAGATCCTAGAGCTCTTGAAAATAATAGTTCTTTATCATACTCGAGCACGCTGGAGGATTCCTCAGCATAGTAAAGCAATGGGAAGAAGAGTACTTCGGCTATTGAGATGTTTTGAGGAAGCAGTGTTTTAATGGTGCACTTTAGATTGTCATATACTATAACTGCATATATGTAAAGGCGCTGTCTGAGTTCCTATCGTTGGAACTGTTTGTAGCTCATTGCCAGTATTGAACATCTAGCAAGAAGCGCCACTAGGAACATTCTGGCAGCTACCGTAAGTCTTTCCTCCAGTCACTTTAACGTTACTCCAAGTCCAGCTAGAGCAAGCTCCGCTGCCGCAGACAATAGCAATGTTAGTAGCACTAGATTGCACGCCACCACTTCCAGAAATATTCTGGAGGACGAGGTTGGTGATGGGAATGCCACTCGTAGGGCTACCTTTGAGGTCACCACCGTTGTAGTTTTGCTCAATGAGAATGCCGTAGCTGTAAAACACAATCAGTAATGAGTCAGATGAGTTATCTTATTCTCTTTGCTTTATATAGTAAGATATACCCTGTAATAGATGACAGAGTAATGCCTGAGTAGGTTACTCCTTTAATGGTGCCAGTGTCGCCCACAGACGCCTTGATGCGGATACCTATGCAACATGAATTAGTTGACTAGCCATCATAGTATGGATTGAAAATTCTCTTACCGTTGGCTGATTTTGTGACTTGAGAGTTGCTAAAAGTGACGGTTTGAACTGTGTTGTCGTCACGGCCGCCGACGCTGCCAACTGACAATCCATGACCACCAGAGCAAAGGCCGCCAGTAAATGTGATGTTCTAATTTATGTTAGCTATTACTAGGTTCTAATTCTTTGCTCTCTTTAGAGCCATATCATACCGTGCCAGAATTGATAGCGACGCAGTCATCTTGATTTAACACTTGGGCACCGCTAATAACGACATTTGTGCTTGAACCAATGTCAAATCCATCGGTATTGTGTCCGCCTCCACTATCACCGGCGCTGTTGTCGATTGTCATGCCAGTGACAGTGAGTCCGTTGGCGTTGTTGATGCTAACTGCCTGGACGGGTGTGTTCTGGATATGCAAGTTGGTGATAGATGACGAAGTGAGATCGTGAGCAGCAAAGAACTTGGGCTTTGTCTTGCCGCCATTGCTGCCTTCGCCGTCCCACCAGCGGGCACCATCGGGGTTCAAGACAGCTCCACTGGCACCTTGGATGGTAATATCAGTGCCCTCAATCTGCAGCAGAGGGCCTGACCATTCCTTGTAACCCCAAGTTGTTGTTCCCTCAAAGATGACCTGCACAAAGACACTTTAATTCATGATTCTTGCTTAGAGGAATTAAATTGGCCGTTACTTACAGTAGTGCCATCATTGAGGTCGCTAAGGTCGAGCGTCACGCCAGAGGGGACAGCGACATTCGACAGCACGATAGTAGCGCAAGATTTTTGAGATTTACTCGCCGAAGACGCACCATTAGAACCCGAAAATGTACAAGACGTAGCTCTATCTTCAAGCTTCGGAGCTGGTGTAACAACTGGGTTGGGGACTGGATTGGATGTCACACAGGTTGAAGCTGCAAGAACCCCTAAGAGGAGTGAAACTGAAACTTTAGTCATATTGTATAAGTTGCTTGATGCTTTTCGATTGAAATATTGAGGCTTTGTCTAACTGCTGAGTCTTTGGTCTTCTTAATGTCCATGAACGGCGGTTAAGCCGACTTATATAGAAATATATCCCCATGTTCTAGACCTCGTGTTGCTCTCCCAAGTCTGAAGTAATCAGCAACAATCTAGCACGGAGCCCTCGGAGCCCCAGAATCACCGCAATATTGGGGTTTCAGTTTCATGAACGCAACCTAAATAAATGAATAGCTCGTAAAATTAAGACGTTTGTAGAACAAAATACAACTGTATTGAATAGAATAGAACCTTCATAGGGGGAAAAACAAACCTTCTTGCGGTTATTATAATGTCGAAAGGCCCATTTCAATAACGACATTCCCAGGATCTTTCCACCAACCAATCTTCTGCCCAGTGCATCTAATGAGATTAGCTGGCGTGGGGAAGCAGATTTAGCGACATAATGCCTACTCTATTTTCACTGCCGTGAAATGAAATCAAAAGCGCGCCAATCCAATCTTCTGGCATTTCCCCGGAGTTTTGAAGCATCTCGGTCCTTCGGTGTTTCGATTTACCGCCACTCGGTTTACTCCTCCGAGCTGCAGCGAGACTTGACTACTAGCACTCATATTTAGGCTCTATCATCTAGCTTGATTGAACTGTTAAATAGAATCAGTTAGTAACTTAGCAGTGAAGGGGCTTTTGGACCTCTCTTAATTTCATGGCTTGATCCAGGCCGTTACTAGCTATGATTCGGATCGATGGCACGTGAGTTAGAATCCCAGATTATGGCTACCTGTAGTGGGCTGTGCAGAGACTGATACACAGTATATAAAGAACATTTAGAAGTAAGAAAAGAATTTCGTTCCATATTGTTTGAAAATAACACTTAGAGATAATGGTATTGAAATAGAGCGCTCTGACCTTGATGCTCTGTAGGCGAGTATGTCGTACATACGCGTATGCCCGCGATTTTGCCAACACTCGGTAGCTTTCGGTGTTTACCATTCTCCATGTAACCTCAATTTATAGCCGAGCTGTTCGTCAGACTGCAAGCCGCCACATATAGAGTGTAAAGCATCTGTATAGCGGCATTGTTTAGTAAAACAAACCATCGCAACCGGGACCGAGTTGCAGCTTATAGCCTGTTTAAAAGGCCAACACATGCATACATTTGACTACAACTCAACATTTATCCTATAGACCCATGACAGGCAAAAGCCTCCCATGTTGATAGGATACCGTGTCATAAACGGACTAACTGCAGGTCGGCTTGTTGGTGGGTGAATCGTCTTTAAAGACCTGGCACATTGGATTTGTTTCATTAGCTGATTCTACATAATCACAGTCATCTATTTTTACTTGATGTATAAGATCAATCATAGAACTTCCGTTAAGCATATAGTATTAGTCGCCATTCAAGCAATATTCTTCGCAGAATCCTCTTCTACTAGGTACGATTTATCTATAGCTAACTGATAGTATACGCGTTTTGCAACTTCATAACTGATGTGCCTCGATCGCTCCACCAACCTGAAAATTGTCTAGTATCCTCTCTTGAGATATAAACTCATTGTAGTAGTTACACTTATTGCAATGCTTAAGCCTTGGTGCTTGGCCAACGTTGGAAATGAATGCCCATGGATACCCAAATGCCGGAAAGGAGAAGACACCGGTCTGTAGTAACGAACTTGCAAGATTATCGGCTCTTCATTATCTACGACTATGTATAATTTACTGGCAAGAAATTTCCTTATTCTTTTAATTCTTTCAAAAATCTCTACCATTTTTAGAGACTCTACAGCATAACTATACGCAAAAAGTTAAAGCGATAAGGATGTATAACCAAGCAATAGCCTAGGATCCTACTTATAGAACTAGCATCGCTCTATGACACTATATTGTCACCAGTCTGAACAATGTTTAACCAAATATTTCTAAATTGGGTTTCGAGAAGCTATGGATTGATCATTTGCAAATGGCCTGCGTCAAAATACAATACAAACCTAGGTTGAAGTATTCTTAAACTTCTTACTAAGAAGAGGTTCATCCGGCTAGCCGGACAGCTTATTGGATATCTAGATAACGCCGTACTCAAAAGGTAGCTAACCCACTCCGAGTGGTCCCAGAAATCAGCCGCAACTCAACTTTAAATTCCCAAAAGTGCTTCGATTCCGATGTTAACTTGAGGCACCGGACCAATACGACGTAATAATATTAGATAATTTAGTAAGCACGATGTTAGAATCAAAGCCAAAATATAATAGCGACCGCCAAAGGAGCAAATAATGGAGACATATGCTGTCTCATACGAGCTAGGATATTATCCTTTACTTATGATTGCAGAAGATTCTGGCTTACGTATGTATAACCTTCTTTAGAGAATGGGATTTTCTTTTCTATTTTTTTTTGATCTATGCAACCGTTGCTAAATTGGATTGCTTACATGATATATGTGAAGGTCAGTGCGTACCAGATTCGTTAACGGATCATCCCGATCATAACCAGATCTCATGTTGTTAAAAATGCCTCCGAGGCTTTGATACGCACCCAGACATACTTGGAAATATTTTTTAAGCTTGACAAATATTATTTCAGAGGCGAAATACGTATATTTAGTTGCTTTCATTCATTAGTGGCATCTCGGCTGTCAAGATGGAGCTCTATGGCGATGCTATTTGTTTCGAGCCCGTGGACAAACAAATCCCATCTTAGCTTAGAGCTACTGGGGCAAACAAAAAGCTGTATAAAGGGAATGCAAATCAATAAAAATTGCTAGCTGAGACTTACTACTAGCATTTTTCACTGGCATTTGTCTTTTGAGATGGGTTAAGAGGGAAGTGTTTGTAACTGAAGTCGTTATTATTAGAATGGCCAAGCTGGTGACGCCAATGCATTGATGCTTGGTGGTGTCTTAGAATGATACATATAAGCTTTCTGTGATGACTGAGAAATGTAATAAAGTAAAGTCAGGCTTCTGATGCAGTCTAGAGTCGTTTTATAAAAACGACATGCCATATTTTTCTTCTGTACTAGAAGTTCTTCAGTCTAGATAATGTTTTTTGATCCGTTAATTTTCTTCATTGAGAGATTTAAGTGAAAGATACTCAACAGGCGGCCTGCCTGTAGGGCTATATGTTTAATCAAATCCAGTCAAGAGTGCGCCAGATGCTATGGAAGTGTAAGGCCCAGCTCCTTGCCTATACAATCTTGGCAAAAAACGCAAACGTCTGAAGGTAAGAATATATAGAGAGAATCGGATTATCTATAAAGGAGTTGGTAGCGAGAAAATATCTGAGTACAAAAAGATAAGAGCCTTGACGAAAAGCGAGGCATCCAAGGCCTAATAATAAAGCGGCAGACACTCGCAGTCCCCGTCACATAACAGTAGCTATAATGTGACACTCGGTATGCGATTTGCAATATAGTGCCTATATCGTACTAGAGCCACCATATAGCTTTGTCACATGTAGACTATTGATCCTTTCCCCCTGGAATAGAGCATCTTTAGCATTTAGGCAGAAAAGATTTTAACTACCATTATACCTAATCCCATACTTTATTTTGGCAGGGCTCCAGTTGGTTGGCAGATTGAAGCTTCAATGCGGCGGCAAATCATCTGGTAGAGCTTCATAGTAAGCATCAATTAACCGCCACCTATCTGTATCCACCACGATTCTTCATAGAATCCAATCATCCGCATCAGTGTGCTTGCGCAATTTAATAATCTATCCAACCAAAGTTGGATAGACTTCTCCGGCTCAAACTGGAGGGCTGACGCCATCCCTCCTTAAGCTGCAGTGGAGGAGTCGGGCCTCTCCTTATTTTTAACTGCCAGTAACTTCTCGTATCCTGATTTTATAACTTTCGGACAAACGGATTCATAATTTAGGTAAATGACGAGTTATACGATGATATGACTTGCTGAATGTTCCAATTATGGAAGCAGATTTCGTAATTATCACGACATTAGTATTTTGTGGCTTATCTGAAAGAGAGGATACCGGCACATGCAAATTAATTACTCCACCTTATATCCCATAAGCTCACATGCATCATCGCCCTCTACATCTTGTCTATATGTACAAAGTGACCTTACTTCTTCCAAACCAGTAAACCAAGTAGACTGAACGGAACTATGCTAGAGGCGGGTAGGTAACTATGTTTGAATAATGTGTCAACTGATCCATCATATAAACAGGGGATAATGTTGCAGCCTAACGTGTCACTTAATGATTCTCTAATTGTTACAACTACCGGGATATACATGTAGCTCAGCGAAAACTTCTATCACAATCCAACTAGTGGGGCAAAATGGGACTTAACTCCAGTCTGAATATTATATGAGAAATCCACACTTTAGAATCCCAACTTATTCTCTATGGCCAGGTTATTCTATGCAAGTGCTGGTCAAAGAGGGTCATCCGGAATACTACGTCCTCCGCAAAATCTGAATTCATAAAATGAAACATGATTGGCAGGCTAAATACAGCAACTTAGCCGGATGCACCCCAGATCTGGGGAACAAGACGCGTGAGGCCCAAAGGGCCGGATTTGGGAGTTGTTGCGGCCCTCCACCAGGACCTTGAGGCTCACTCCGTCTACTCATTGGATGAAAGGCAATTTAGTTCGGCACTTTGATGCCGTTTGACCCGGTACCTGACAAGAATTATTTTAGCCAAAGTTTCAAGATCCAGAATACAGTAGATGCTCCGCTTTCAACCTCAGTTGGCGATGCCTGGTTGTTCTGTTCATCCAGTCCAGAGCATCGTATCGAAGCTTGGGTATGAGATGATATGATGATGAAATTATGTCTTGGAGATTGTAAAGGTTCTGCATATATAAAGCCATGACAAGAGGCCTCGATGTTGGAATCACCAGTCCATCAGCATTGCATCAACATCAAGCACACAAACACAATATTCAATATGGTTGCCTTCTCCAGTCTCATGATTGCTTTGACCGGCCTCGCCGGATCATTGGCTATCCCTGTGGGCTTGGGCCCTGATGGGAACAACGGCAACTTGACAGAACGCGGCAACTTTGACTTTGTTCTAGGGCCGCACAACGCCGTCCGTCGCGCCAACATCAATTATGACCAAAACTACCAAACTGGTGGAACGGTCCAATACTCACCTTCCGGTACTGGATTCTCTGTCAACTGGAACACACAGAATGATTTTGTCGTTGGAGTAGGCTGGAACCCCGGATCTAACCTGTAAGAGCCATTATTTATTCCTACTTTTTCTAGCATTGATTTGCTAACGACATCAATATTGTAGTCCCATCAACTTTAGCGGTTCCTTTAGCACTAGTAGCGGAACTGGCCTTCTCTCCGTCTATGGCTGGAGCACCAATCCCTTGGTTGAGTACTACGTTATAGAGAATAACCACAACTTCCCCGCGTCAGGCACAGTGGAGGGAACTTTCACCAGTGACGGTGGAACTTACACCGTCTGGAAGAATACTCGTGTCAACGAGCCTTCCATCATAGGCACAGCAACTTTCAACCAGTATATTTCCATCCGAAACTCACCCAGAAATAGCGGCACTGTCACTATCCAGAACCACTTCAACTTCTGGGCATCGAAGGGGTTGAACCTCGGACAATTGAACTACCAAACTATCTCTATTGAGGGGTGGGGTGGCAGCGGCTCTGCTTCCCAGAGCGTTAGCAACTAAGCGTAGCGGTTTTAATGCAAATTTGATGCCTCAGCGACTGGCTAGTACTCCGGACACGATGCGACGGTATCGGAAAAGTCGAGCGTGTTAACGACTGTGTCTATTAAACAGATGTCGGCTGAGAATGAAGCAGGGATAAATAGGGGCAGTAAGAAGTTTTCAAGTATTCAAGGCTCAACTGTGTGAGGATTAGTCAGGATATCACGGAATATGTTACAAAGGACAAATGCTAAATGTAGCTGCAGTAGTAGTAGTAGTAGTAGTAGTAGCAGTACAGCAAGCTTCGGATCAAATACAGCAACTGCGTGCCCAATACTAAAAGTCCGTATCTTGATGGAGTGATGCTCTTGATTTCATAGGCAATACAATTTACGCTCAGTTCAAACTTTTTAGAAAAAATAATGATGAATAAAAAGTTAGTCTATGGTACCAGAGAAAAGAGTAGAGCCTGTGCGTAGCTATAGCTTTTGAAGGGCATTTAAATAGGGACAACACATCTATTAGTATTAGATTCTATTTATTAATCATTGCTAGATTTAAACCACAGATTGAACATAGTCGGCCATCTTGGCCAAGAATCTCTCGTAGTATATTATAAGCGATTCACAGTAGTGAACCAAAACGCTACTAAAAAGGTTCTGTGGGATAGGTTGTGAAACGCCTCACGATGTTGGTCAGAAATATTCCTTGAACGCAAAGATCCATCGATGTCGATAAGGGAAAATCCTTCGTATTCAAGAGCAACCTTGAATTTATGATGAGAGGTTAGTGAAGTATCGTTGGCGGGGACGCCTAGAGGATTCTGAATAGGGTGTTGAGAACATAACCACTGCGACTCTCAAGAAGTCCGTTCCGAGAGAGACCGTAAAAGCTTTACATAAGAAAATTACATAAATTTAAGAGCTGTGAAGAAGAGTAAAAGTCTCCAATCTGAGATTTATACGACACACGAGCAAAGTAAATCTGTTATGTGGCACATTCGAGTTGAGCCATCTCACCATACAACCAACCTTATTTATTAATTAATTAGCCTTATAGAATGCACCTGAGTGGCTGACGAACAAAAACAGAGATCGCAAACAGGTATTCTATATTATTTATTATTAGGTATGTAGACTTCATCCTACTCCATACCTATTCTATCTTAAGATCTTCCTAGCTCTCAGTGCACAAACCTAGGTCTTAGCTTTAATAACCATGGGAGGGGCAATAAGAAGAAAAAGATCCTTTTGAAAGAAATTTTTGGAAGAAAATGCTTTTTCCATAAAAATGTACAGAGTACCTTTTAGATACCTCCTAATTGAACAATCATTGAGTTTCTCTCACTTGCTAGATCGCCGACTCGCACATTTGTAGCCTATAAGTTAGCTACACATATATAGGAATAGAGATCCAGAGCCCCTATTTCCTCTTCTTTGCATACCTTGGACAACACTAAGACATACAAACATATTCACAAACATACAATAAATCAACACCAATAAATGCTCCTGAGTGAGGTTACACCACCATTTCCTACACCACAACAAAGCCACCGACAATAGATTTTGAAAAAATATTTTGTGTTTTGAAATTTCATCTCTAAACCCTAACTCTCTTTGACCAAGCCACTCGGGCCGATCAAGGTGATAAGGCGCCATTGTGTGATAGATGCAGCAATGACATCAATATATTCCCTATCTTTTGATCAGGGGACTGGGTTGATTGCGTCTCAAATTTAATCATAGTAAGAAAAGGAAAATATCATTAAATTACCCAAACTTCATCCTGTATCCTACCGATGCCCATTTTGGTTGGCATCTCCCTCGTAATCAGTCGTCATGTCTTGAAAGAACTTCCCCCGTGAGGGCTAAAGATAAATCGGACATAGCAGTAATTTCCGATAGCTATCATATCCATAATCTTCTTCTCAAGATTATATTTTAACTAGAATACAAAGCGCTTATTGTCCGCTGTAACCTTGAATCGAATGCCCTTGCTGCTGGGATCATGTGTTCCTGTGAGGCAGTCACGAACATACTTGACGTCGCGATCCCATGTGGTATCATACAGCTCAAAGTCGAATCGAGTGCACAGAGTCGCAGTAATCATGTGCATTTCATCATAAGCAAATCTGAAATAATTTAGTTAGATGCAGGATCATTATGACAATTAAGTTGGTGATAACTTACTCCATGCCGATACAGTTACGAGTTCCCTTGCTGAAAGGGACAAAGGCCTTGTTCTGATCGTCCGTTGCATTAAACCAGCGTTCAGGCTTAAAAGCCATGGCATCCGGGTAGACCTCCTCGCTATGGAGACAGTCTGCATGGCTTACGCTAACCGGAGTCTAAAAGGCTTGTTAGATCATGTGCTTAGGGTATGGCCGACTACACCATGAGTGTAAGTCACTACTTACGTCTGCAGGAATGACCCATTGATTGTAAATCAAAGGATCATGAGCAACGAGCGGGAAACGACTAGTAACAATAGCACGCATACGAAGGGATTCACGGACCACGGCACGCTGATAGATAACAAGATCATTAGCAAAAATTTGTTTCCTTGTATAGAAGACGAAACAGGAATTGTAAACTTACCAGCCAAGGCAAACGCTCGAGAACTCGGACATCGGGAAGTTCGCTAGAACCATTAGCCTCGTTATTGACTTCCTCTCTGACCTTTTCCTTGGCTTCTGGGTGGGAAGCTAGTTGATAAAGCAGCATAGCTAGTGCCTGCGAGGTAGTATCTGAGCCAGCAAACAACATAAGGAGACCTTCCTGTCTGAGTCGATCGTGGGACTTCTCTTCATCCGGAAGGGGGCTCTGGTCAAGAGCATGAAGGATCGTCTTGGGCTTGGCGCGTTTATCAACGTTAGCACCATCTTTTTCAGATGCCTTGGTCGCGAAATATTCATCAACAATTCTCCCCATAAGCTATATTATTAATACATGATTGTCAGTACAATGCATAAGCAAATCATTCATTAAGAAGAAGAATAAGGGCAGAATAGGACAACAAACGGACCTTGTGGTTAGCAAATAAATCACCAATTTCGGGCTTGAGCCAAACGATGAAATTCCGAACGGATTCAGGAGCAGTCATTAACATGCCTGGGATCCATGGGAACTGTTTGGTGAATGGCGTTACCGCCACGGTAACCTCTAGCGAATGTGCCCATGCAGCCGACTTTTTCATATCTTTCAGGTAGCCGGTTTCCGTGTTGAACAGGTAGCGGTATGTGGCATCGGTGGCGAATCCAATAAAGAGAGCGTGCGCTTCCACCTCCTTGCCTGTTTTTAAGCTTTGTTCAAGCACAGCGGACATGTCTTTGAGGAGCTCTAGGAACATGGGCCGGGCGGCGTTAATGGACTGTTTGGAGAACATTTTGATGTTGGCACTTCGTCGCTGTCGGTGCAAATCATGGTCCACCGTACCCTGAGCTGAGCGCACCGCGGCGTCAGTACCAGTCTCCCCAATTAAGGATGATGTGATGAAGTAACTCACAACTTAGATTCAGGCCAAGAACCTTAGCATTCGGAGGATACTTGTCCCGCTTGTGTGTGTTTGGGGTATAGAGAGTCTCCAAAAAATTGTGATCGCGAACATGAATCTCGTGAGGATTGATGCGTACAATGGGACCTAGCGGGTGATTAACAAGCGCTTACAAGAAGCAAGAAGATGCAGCTTTTTTTTTCTCTCTCTCTCCTTACCATATACATCGTGCATTCTTTCTATTTCTTTAAAGAACTGACCACCAGGAGCCTTGATAACGTCAAAGTAAAATTCGTACCATCGTGTCGCAGCTGCAAGTTTTGGTCCTGGGAACTTTGCCAAGGGGTGGAAGTATAAACGGTATAGGGCTAGAGCAATTCCATAGAGGATAGGAATTAGAAGGACTGGAGAAACTAGTTGCTGCCTGGAAATCTTCTGCAGTCGATCTTGGATTTCCGGAAGATTTGCAGCTATAATGAAGTCACCTAGAAGACTTTGAATGGCCGACATTGCGCTGAATCACAACAAAGTTGAATATTTCTAGCCTCTGCTTCTGATGGCAAGACAAGGAGCCCTCTGAACTGAGCGGATATATTGCCATTAAATACTCCCATTTAGCCTGTTCAGGTATTACGAGAATAATCATACTGTACGAGGTCTCCAGGGAATGAGAAACCAGGTTGGTTGCTTTGCCTCATTTGGAACGTGTTACTTGACATGCAGAAGCAGTGGTTCGAGTCTGAAAGCGAGAACCCATATCAATAAATCAACCAATGCCCAACAACATAGTTAGCTTGTGTGATACACAAATGATCAAATCTGTCTAATATCCACTTTTATGATGCATGATGCAGCGAGACTGGAAATGATGAACGATGAGCGATGAGGCTACTGAGGAGTTGACAGTAAAGCATACATACAAGACTACAAAACGCGAGGCTATACTACGCATATCATTGTATATTTCCCTCTTCGCAAGTCTACATACACATTCATATCATTTCTCAGTTATTTTGTCGATATCGAATGAATTTACAGGTACTCCGTACATGTATGCCATTTGCCAGGAACATTGAACCTGGGGCGCCTATGCTGGCTTTTCTTTACTCGCTAACTTTTTTTTTTGTCGGCTTACCTGATAGAGTCGATACTTGCAAGAGTAAGATAAATTATGATCAATAATGAGCATAACATTCCGACCATGTGTTAATCTCGGAACCGCGTTGGCTTACTTACTTGTACGCCATCATTAGCAAGTGCCCACAGTGATCAGGGCTATTACTCGCCAGGCAAAGCTTTTAGGTAACCTGAGGCTGGTGCAAAAGGCTATCTCCTTTAAAGTCGCCCATGTCACATGAGATGTACCTAATGTAGCAAACAGAGACCGTAGCCAATACAATCGACGGAGTGTCATACATGCAAGTAGGCCATTGCTGGACAAGCGATAAATGTCAATTGACCTCAGATTGCTACTGCAGGGGTGCGTTGAGGCTGTATTTCCCTGTTAGGATAGATTCACATATACGAAATAGATATTTGAACAGGAACAGAGACATGCATTCCTACTTGGGCAGATTCAGCTCGCCTTGACAGGCCGTATTATTTATTCTTGTATTTTATTTTATTTCTTCTAGATTTTTAGTAAGTAAAGCCTCTTTGTATATGGTGGTATCTATAGAAAGGAATATCAACAAGGGTATAACTATACTAGCGTGCAAGTAGCTAAGACATTTTCTCAGGCTAATCCTTGTGATACGCAAACCACCAGGAAGAATACGAAGTAGTAGCAAATCAGTTTACATCATATTATGTGCTGTCTTCTTAGATATAAAGTTGGGTTGGTATATAATTGAAGAGGCCCCAATCTTGCATAGCACCAATAGCTACATTTTGAATAGTCATGCTATCTATCTATATGATAAAAGTTGACTATCGGTATAAGAGAAAAGAACCGCTAAATTATTACCAAGCTAATACTACATACCTTTATTATATAAGTTAACTACGACGGGTATCTGATTGTCTTCGATCCCTAACTTTCGTTCCTGATTAATGAAAACATCCTTGGTAAATGCTTTCGCAGTAGTTAGTCTTCCATAAATCCAAGAATTTATATTGTTTATAATAAATAATAAATAATCATAATTTATAAATTAAACATAATTTTTTAAACTAATGTTTGAGCATATATTTGACCGAAGACCCTGCCGAATGTCACTTATTGATTGATTAGAGCACTTATTCAATTATAAGTATTCAGTCCAATCACTGCTATCTTATTTAATCACGGTTATCTTATTTAATCACTACTATCTTATTTAATCACGATTATCTTATTTAATCACGGTCATCTTATTCAATCAAGGTCCTCTATCAAGAATTATACGGAGTAATTGTAGGGTATTCGTAGACTTGCAATTTTGGTAATCTAGGCTTATGCTGCACTTTGGTAGGACTTAGCTCTAGCTAATGCGAGAACTCTCCTAAAAGTGAAACCAGCCTGATCACTTAGTAAGCTGTAAGCTCGCCGCCACAGTAGTCGTGGTAGGCAGCAATGCC
Organism: Trichoderma oligosporum; assembly: GCA_015266385.1. Classification (NCBI taxonomy): domain Eukaryota; kingdom Fungi; phylum Ascomycota; class Sordariomycetes; order Hypocreales; family Hypocreaceae; genus Trichoderma; species Trichoderma oligosporum. Next base: position 16,030 of record JACBYL010001138.1, on the reverse strand, counting down.
GACTTGTTCAAAGCATCCAGTATCAGTAGATATGCTGATGACTTCTAAAAGTGACTTGCTAAGGGCTTGGACAACGGTGCTGCTAATAGAGGAGGTGGTATCTGTCAATAATAAGAGGTCAATTGCCCTCCTACTCTAGAATCCTCTGCGGAGAAAAAAAAATTCGGAACTGGCAATATATGGAAAGACATAGCAAGTCTAAGAGATAGATATACGATCACGGACCCCTCAGTCTGTAGTATAATAGCACCTCAATATTACGCCTCTCTTTCTATATACTTCTAGAAAACAGATGCAAAATGGCTAAAGAGAGGTTAAGGATGGTATTTATGCCATCCTCATCTTATGTAATGGTCTTACATAATGGCATTCATAGTACTAGGGCCTTATTATGCCCAAGATTAAAAGCCATAAGTCTATCATCTAGCACGAACTTTGTCTATCATCTAGCACGACCTCTATCATCTAGAAATAACTCCGACCACTTGCAGAAAAATCGACCCGATATTCTATCCAAGTTTTACCCCCATATCTACAGAGACATGAACCCCCTCCCCATGCGTAAAGATTACGCGTAATTTATTGCGCCCATTTCAGAGTTCCAGGTGACGACTCGTCAGCCTCAACATACTTGCACTTGGTGAAATTGGTCCAGAGCTGGCCGATGAAGGATCGTTCGTCGCGGTAGTATAAATCGCCAAGCATGGGCTTAATTGCCTCCGTTGCCTCTCCAGCATAGTAAAAGGGAATGCGCCTAAGAAGAAGTCAGTCAATCAATTTCTTGCAACTTGCACTGAGGGGTTTTTTTTTCTTTCTTTTTTTTTCTTTTAATTGCTGACGTACGGGAAAAGATGGTGAACAACGTGATGCTCGATGATGCAGTGGAAGAGTTGACGACCAATGAAGCCGAATTCTCTATCCACAGTCGCCAAAGCTCCCTTGACAAAGGTCCAGTTCTGTGCATCATAATGCGGCACCTCCATGTGAGTGTGATGGAGATAAGTGATTGCAACTAGAAAGATTTTTTATTTAGCTATGCCTCTCGACACGGAATTTTTTATTTTATTTTATTTTATTTGGTGGCTTCAAAACTTACTCAACCAGTGGTGCACCCAAAAGTAGGGCTGCGCATATGCCAACAATACGGTGCTCGTTCCTACAACCTCAGAGAGCTTGTACAAGCCAAACAGCGTCATGCCAAGACCAAAAATAGACAGGGCAATGTAAGGCGCTTCACTGCGACGGAACACTGCGCTGTTTGGGGAGAAGTGACTTTGACCAAAAAGGCCAGCGGGCCTTTGCAGACTGCCATTGCCGGCCGAAATGTTGAACATTAGATAAAGCGGCCATCCAAGAAGCTGATGAAACAGCAGCGAGATAAGCTGATATGCGGGGGTATCTTCGAGCATCTCCAAAGCAGCAAATGCGCGATTAACGTAGTCAGCTCGGGTCCTTGGGACAAAGGCCATGTCCTTTTCCATGTGGCCTGTGAACATGTGGTGTCGGTGATGGGAGAATTTCCATGAATAGTACGGCACCAACAGACTAGAGTGAGCGAAGAAGCCAACAACGTTGTTGAGTGCAGAATGCTTGGAAAAGGCGCCATGTCCACCTTCGTGTCCAATGATCCAGAGACCAGTACAGACAAGACCCTGGACGAAGCCGTAGACGATCCAAGCGATGGTCCTGACAGTGAAATCGGGGATGGTTGGGATATAGGTAATGGCAGCCCAGGCGAGGGCAGCAATCATGGCAACATCGCGTACCAGATAGCCCAACGAGATGGCTACCGATGGCTCAAAGCAATGCTTGGGAATTGCTGCTCGGATAGTGTTGATATCGGGGAAGCGATTGTCCTGTGTCTTCGGCAGCGTTCTATAAATCTGGGCGTTAGTGGAATTGTGGGAGTAAATATCAAGGTGAAGTTTTTTTTCTTTTCTTTTTTCTCCTTCACTTTTTTCTTCTTTTTTTCTCTCTTTTGGAATGGAGCCACTGACATTGTCGCCACCGCCGCGCCTCTCTTCGTTACAGTCGTCGTAGTAGCCATCTTGAAGAAGAACCTGAGACCTTGACAACGGGCTCAGTGCAAAGAAAAGCTGAGATGCCCAATTGTTTAAAGGTTAGGGAGAGACCGTAAGGAGTCCTTTTTAAATCCACCAGAACAGAAAAAAAAAAGAAAAAAAAAAGAAAAAAATTAAGGAGCTCCATAGTCAGTCAGGAGCGGTATCAAATTTTCCACTTCTCCTTAGCTTTCGATCCATATTTTGTGTGATCTCTTATCTACTTATCTTCTTAGTAGCGATAACAATTGCGACTTAGCCGCTAGAACTCGGCAAAGACCAGCTTTGCGGTAGCTTCACGGTACTCTTTGCTAAGAGACCAATCTTTTCTTCTTTTTTTTGAGGCCAGACCGCTTGTAGATTTCTAACGCGAGCTAATCATACTAGTTGAAATGAGATCTCTTACGAAGTGAGCTTGTTGTCCTTTACGGCCAACAATCAAGGGTATATGATTGGCCAATCATGAGCCTCAATTGCCAGGAACAACAATCTACAGCCACTCACAAGGCACGTGTGAGTGGTCTAAGAGTTTAGGGGGAGCCCAAAAAAAAAAACGAAAAAACCCTTTCCTGTGGGGGCCCCTGAAAGGACCCCTGATTGTCGATCCAGATTTGGAACCATGGTAGGGCTTCCATCACTGCATATATTGTACTTTTCCATGTATAAATATGGTGAAGCTACAAGATATCAATCACAGACGGCATCCGTACAATCATAGATACAAGTACAAGTAGGTAGGTTGGTACTACAAGTAGTACTTGTAGTGGGTGTTGTTGCTGTAGGTTCGGCGTCTTTCGTTTCTCTGTATATCCTTTGGTTCTGAACTTGGAAACCCCGCGATTCCGTTTTCTAGAAATTCCGGAACCCCGCGCTAAGCGAAGCTACAAGTACGTACGCACAGTATTATAACGTACCGTATTAATGACGAAGTACCTCTACCGTTTAGTCATGTGATTTTCATGTAAAACGGTTGTACCCCCGTATTTTAAGCATACCATTACATAATCAGTATTCCGAAGTCGGCGAGAACTCCATCGCCAATACTCCGTATTAACTCGTGCATTCCAACCCCTCTTCCCCTTTAAACAGATACACCTCTCCTATTCTTTTTTAAAAAGCCTTTTATTTGCTTAAAACTACGGAGTACTCCGTACTTTCGAACAAATCCCGTATCGTTGGTCCTTTAGGTAGAAACTAGAGTCTCACCCATCCCCGCCATCTATGCTGAACTGAGACTAGCTAAGCATGTTCGTTGTCGCATGCTTAATGAGCTATAATAAGCCTTTAGCTACGGAGTACTAGGTATACTGCTCTATCGACTCCTAACAAATTCAATCAAGTGAATCGCGCTTAATTTAGACTTGAAACTTACTTGTTGCTGACTGGCTGAGCTTCTTCGGCCCTTGCTCAAGGAGCAAATTATCCGGATTTCAAGAAGCTTTACTCGTATGGCAGTCGTTTTATATCACGCATTTCATAATTGCTCAATTACCAAGGCCAGAATGGTATGTAACCCCCGCGCCCTCCCGAGACGCCTGCCACGTATCAGCCCCATTGTCATCATCGTTGCGGTGGAACATACCATGCAGTCTTCCTGAATGGCATACTAAGATGCCTCACTAGCCGACGCCACTTCCGGCCGCGTATCAGATGGGTAACATGTTATATTTCCGCAGCAGTGATCTCAAGTTGTTCTGCTTTGGACTAAGGATCCTAGTTGATACTTCCTACGCTGCTTTCTGCGATATTGTATTGCTAACCAATCAGCGCAATTGGCCATCATTATTATTGACGGTATCTGTAAATCTGTAAAAAAATGAAATGCTTGACTCGTGGCTAACGACCGACGAGTCATTAGGTCAAGGGAAAGCAATTCTCGCCAATTCTATAACCAGGACGACTCTGAATAAGGCTCGAAGTCTTCCTTACAATATAAGGCACTTCCATAAGCATAGAATCCACTAAGAAATAATAAATATACTTCTCACATAGAGTACAATCACTGATGCTATGTATCGGTATAATTCTAAAAATAGCTAGCGAAAAAGTCTTCACACTTAAGAGTAAATATCCAATTAGGCAGAGGTCTACAGAGGTCTACGCTCCAATATGTAATTAGCGAAGACTTATATATAACATACTTGTACTTCATTACCTCACAGACTTCGTTGAGATAGGTACATTCTAATATTTGGTGGTACTAGATGGAACTCGTTATCAATTCTTTTCGATTCTTTTTTTTGTAGTCACGCCGCGCGCCACTGAGACCACCATACTGGGATCGAAGACGATATCAACACCTTCATCAGCATTATCTGCTAGTTGACTGAGCCAGGCTCCCCAGCACTCTTAACATGCGCTAGAATAGCTAATATTGACAAAGCAAGAGATGCTTGGGATATTGCAACAAAGTCCAACTTTCCATATTAAACTGAGTTCCTGTTCATAGGCGATTTGGTTGCCAAGGAGATGATCAATGACGGACCAAGCCAATCGCGGCATAGCAGGGTAGGGGGTTTTTTTTTTCCGGATGACGCGCATCAAAAATCGCGGTGCAAGTAATAGGAGCCGTTCATATTGACTACCTTGGGTGTTTACCTTTAGCAGATTGGATGCGCATTCATGTTTCCTTTTACTGATAGCTCAATGTTGGTCATAGGTGTGTGACGTCCTAGGCGGGTTGCTGAGGGCTCAACTGAAGAAAGGCCAGCATGGCGTATGCGTATAATAAGGGTGATAAAACCGTGTGTAGTTTTCGTATACTTAAAGGGATGATGAAATCGATTTTCTCCGTGTCCAGTGGGAGAAGAACTAATCTGGTTAGCAACATTAGTGGCGAAAAGCTATCTTCGTTGAAAGGCGAAAAGTCTGTTCATTTGCATGCAATGACATTTATTGCCCGTAATCATGCTACAGCAAACATGAACTTTATTCGATCATTTGAGACATAATATTGTCTATGCACTGCCAATGTCTGCTGGCCACGCCGGATCGCAAGGACGATTGAGGCCATACTAAGCTTCTCACATCTCAGTCTAAACTACCTGGCTTACCCAGGTAAAGCTGGCGTACTATTCTGTTTTCTAGACGCTGCCATTCAGGTCTCGCTTATGGCAGCTTGGCCACAACCATTTTAGACGTCATGTGCCTCAATTAAACATGATCTAAGGTCTCCTATACCTTTTGAGCGAATATAGTGCATTTACGGCTCTTAGATTCGCTGCTGCTTTGCTAGCGAGGTTTGGTTGAAGCGACGAAAATATTGCCATGCTTGTTGATTCGGACGATCAGATCACACTCCGTTCATTTTACGCAGAAACCCAACTCAACTTTGGCATTTCAATATAAGACAAAGAGTCATCTGAGATAAAGCTGTGAATTGAGATTATCCGCGAAGAAGATGTTCTAGAATCTTTTTCAAGCGACTATACCATTCTCAGGCTGTTTAGCTCTTTACGACTTATTCTAGACTGCCGAGTATTTTCTCTGAACACAACCATCCAGTCTTTAATATTCCGTAGAAAAGTTTCTCGGCTAATTGAATTATTCTACAATGATGGAGGGTGGTAGGCCTTTGGCCTGATTCACTCCTATGATGAGCCGGTGATGAGAGCTACCTCAAATCGGCGGTAAACAACTTCAATGATACGCAAACAAGCGGTGGAGCACCTTGCAAAATATGAGATATTCTAAAGCAACTACGTATGACGCGTCAATAGATTGCCAATAAGTTCTATATCGCCGTTGCCGCATTATTAGCTAATCGGATACTGCGACCCAAGAATGGAACTGGATTCGACAAAGCGGCATAATTAATGGACATAGCCTCATCAATGAAGACGGCTTCAATGAAATTGCATGCGCTAGCTAGAGTGTTATCTTGGATGCCCTTAGTCGAACTCCCTAAGAGTTCTATTCTTGGTGAAAGCGTGCTCAACCCAGCCATTACTCTCTCCAGGTCCAGAGTGGCCATCATGGTGTTGTCCAATGCAAATGGGCATTCTTACCAAGACAATTAGGTGTGAGTACGTTAAAATAAGACACAAGGCAAAAAGATACAACAGCCGGTGTTTTACTTTTTACTTTATATCTTATACTAGCTACTTACGATAAAAGATTCCTATATAATTACTGCTCAAGCAGGTATTCTTATTTTTTTTTAAAAAACGGATCTCAATAATTTGTTAATAGGACATCAATACAAGCAAACAAGTATAGAAACGTCGCAATCTATAACATTATGATCGTTGTATAATAAAATATAAATCTTACCAGAATCAACGGTATCATACATGTGGCTCTGAACAGCCTCTCTTCATCCTATATCGGAGCCGGGAACTACTGCATGCAGATTCTTGCGGCACCTTCGCGGGAGAAAATTGATCGAGCTTACTCTAAAGAGATCTCGCTTGAAGTTAGAGTTCCCAGTGTAAAGAACCTGTAGTATGTCAAGCGGCTGAGGGCTTTTATATGGGTTCTCCTTGCGATTATCTCAACATGGCTTAACTTATTGTGGATCATTTCATCCTTTCTATCGAACTCAAGGCGAGGGGATATCGTGCTAGATAATTGTGGCATTGTTATAATTGGAACTCATCCTTTTTCATCTCGATATCAATAGTAGCGATGCCTCGTGTAGTGGTCACAAATGACTTCCCGATAGAAGGAGGAAATTGGACAGTGGCAGCTTCCAGCTGGTTCCGAAGAGTGGCCATTAAATAGATCACTCATTTACTCCTTGTGGTCGACTGTGCCCAACTTCATTCGCCTTGATCCTCAGGCATGTATTATGCTGAATACAGATCCAATGAACGCAACAAGGAGCATTATTGTGGTTGCCAAGAACACGTCGTCCCCGGCAAATAACGGCTCATCATTGATCTATGGATGGATATCGCAGTGGGAATCTTGGACATTGTCAACAGGCTGGATATGCAATGCACACACAAGCACAAAGTTTTGCGATGCGAGATCGCTTCTTTGTTTGCAGATGACCAGGTGATTATATTACCAAGTAATGATACTATAGCGGTGGACTACTGCCTTGTCAGTGACGAGACCGACAACAAATCGCCTTTGGACTTTTTCCGTCTTGTCGTGAGCAGCTTTAGTGCCTCTTACTAAACGTTTATTAAATTCGTCATTGGCTTAACGTTTGCAGCATTCGCAGCTGCATTACTTCTTTGCACCCAAAGAAGCGCTTGCGGATCGTCACCTATTAAGATGCAACGTACGTCATACTTTCTCTCTTTGCCATTGGAATATTCTGTTCCCCTCGCTCGTTTCTTAAATCTGTTACACTGGTTCATATCTCAAGGCATTTTCCTCATTCAATCAAGTACTTTCGGTCCTGGTGCCAATGGAGAGAGAATGCCTGAATCCGATTCCATTGCCCGAGGGTTTTCACTCTTCGGTGCCATACTAGGAACTACCCTTGGCGTAAGCTTGGTAGGGGCGATCTTACTGAATTCTGTGCTAAGATTTTATGAGAATATTCCATCAAAATTCAGATGGTGGGATTCAACAGCAGCGCGCCATAAGAGCCATGTATGAACGACCGGAAGTGATCTGGAAGCCTACCTGCTTCCAATAAGCATAGGAATAGTGAATAATGAACGAAGTCAATCGTTAGAAAACTAGTTTTTTCAACAGCAACCGACTTGATTCAACCCCCTGAACAAGAGGTGGAAGATATGGGGCAAAAATTATTAAAAAGAGTAAGAATCTGCGGATGCGGTGTTGTTGGTAGATACTTAGAAAATGAGCGTGATATCTACGTGTTGATCTTGGCTCTAAGAGAGCTTAAATGTGGCATGTGCTAGATCCGAGCAATTAAAACATGTTGTATTTCAATGAACCAGTCATTCCACTACATAAGACCTAACTACTACTACGATAGCCAAGATGGCAACAACAGCATTGAGGCCTTTCCAGAAGGACCAATCGTTGAGAGCTGGTTCTGGAAGTGCGAAAGGACATAGGCTGTAAAGCTCATACAGGCGGCCATAACAACGATCCCCACTATTCACCATGTCAACCTTAAGCTATTCCTGACGTGGGTTGGGAGAATCACTCTTTTTGTTTCAGTTGCGGATTCGACGTTGACGAAATCATGGATATGAAATTATGCTACTCACGTAAAAGCAACACTCCTCGCTCCCCTCTTCTCAGAACTTCATCAGGATAAATGACAGTATTTGAATCTATGATAGCCATCACTATCATCATCGTCCATCTAAGCCGGGGTGCTCGTGGACTGTATCTTGATCTTGATGCTCTCCAAGGTCTCATGGGTGGTTTGTGTGTGTCGCCTTCGTCACCGGCCTGTCTATAGCCACCGACGCATTCATAAAGCAGGTTATAAGCCCCTACATACAATATTCTCTTCAAGATAGCTTAACAACCTTTCAGTATTCATAAGACTACAGAAGCGGCGAGTTGCATGTCGTTGAAACCGCTACTAACCATTTCACTAACTTTGAGCCAATGATTTCCCTACCTATGAAAGCTCTAACAGAACGTCCAGCACATTTTTCAGTCGATGCGAGCATGCAAGGCGCAAATTTCAGGGGTCTATGTTGCAATATTGGCCACATGATGCTGACCGCACTTCTATCTGCAGCCGGGATCACGACCCGTACAGTCTCGATTTCAATTGCACTTGCGCCAACACCACAAAGCAGACAATGGCAACGGCACAATGGCTAAACTCGACGGCTAACCAGAGATCAAGCAATTGTGAGAAAAGTGCTCTGGGCGGCGTCCAGTCCAATACGAGCACCTACAGGCCTTATTCAGTCAAAATGACCCCAGCGAGTTAAACTACAGCCCCGGCCCTATGATAAACGGCTTAACGGCTTCAACCTTATCAGAGTCTCCATTTGGATGCGGGACAGCACAGCGGAGCTAGGTGTCGCCACATACAAGTATTCCAACATCTTGTCCATCTCGAATGGCCTCGATATCAATCCCATCAACTAGACACGCCTTGGCAACTGCACGGGCGCCATCCTCGACAACTCTATAGACACCGACGTGGACAGCTGCACCAAAACAATCCCCTGACCCCCGCGCAGATAATCCCATATTATGGAACAACAACAGCACCGACTCCGGTTTACCAGACATTAATATGTCCCTGATAAATTCCATGGTCCTCGCCTACGTCTTCCAGTGAACTTTATAATTGCTATTATAAGATCTTTGTCGCGTGCATCACACAACACAGCAGGGTAAAATTAAAATACCAAAACAAAACTAGTTGATACAAGCTTCTATATAGACTTATACACGTATACAGCCGCCTTGTTGCTAGACCCGATCAATCTAGCCGGATCAGACCGATCGATCAGTCCTTTGAAGCAGCTAACGCGGCACATCCCGAGTCTATGGGATCTTGCTAGTCAAAAAAAGGCACAAGTGTCTCGCACGGAACGTAGCCTTGTACTTTTAGTTTAGCGGTGGGCACGAGGACATAAATATTTCATATAGTAAATGAAAGAAAGGGTCAATAAGATGAATATAATTAGTCAAGCTAGATCGGGTTGAATAGGCTAGCTTACATAGGCTAGGTCGGCTAGAGGCTAGATTGGATCAATTTGATCGTCAAATCAATCAATAGAAGGTATAACTGTTTAATTGGTTTAATAAGGTCTTGCAGCCAGATTTAATTAATTAATAGGATCCAGTATATTGATCTAGATTAGATTCAATTGTTAGTCTAGGGCAACCTTAGGTTATTATAGCTATATTCAAGATTGATCAACAACTTAAAAATATAATGGCGCTTTTATTGAAGAAGCACAGGGCTTTTCCTGGTCGGTCTATCATCACATTTCTTTGAATATGTCTTGAAGAATCCTATTTCATCATCATTTTGTGTTGGATACTTTGACTTATGCTAGTCCCTTATCACTGCCGGGAAAATAATGTAGAAGATTTGGGTTAAAATACGGATTTTTGTTATATTACAGCTCAAATATTACAATCAGCAGCGGAGTACAATTAGCATTGGATGTAATTGCACTACTATTTGCCGTCCCCTATGGCCACGCGTCTGCGGAGCTGATACGCATCTAGCTTTTTCTCCTCGGTGTTATAGCAGGTTGTGCCTAACAATAGCTTCCTTTCGTCATCCCTTCGTCTCCCCCCCCATAGATGCACCACAAACTCCGACTCGCAACTCGCAGCGCACTCATCGTCATCACCTTCCTCCTCCTCCTCATCCTTCCCCCTCTCATGTGAGATTAGCAGCAAGAACTGGTGCTGTATCAAATACATGTCCATCTGACCTGATTGGGTCTGTTGGCTCAGGCTGCGCTACGAGATATCGAGTCTCAAACGTGGGCAGCCGGTAGGGTGAATCCTGTATCTGTGTCGGGACGAGCGCCTTGTTATTTTGTGTCAGCATGGTCATGGTCAACCAGGTTCCCCTGCTGATCATTCCAAAAATCAATTCTTTCAAAGCCAACATCAGAGGGATTATGAGTTCCCCACCCCTCCCTCTAGCATGTCGAAATCGCTTAAATTTTTGCAAAATCATGCTCGTACTACTCGCGGAACCCTTCCGATAGTCACTGTAGAGAGCAGACATTATAAGCCTATGGAATTAAATAAAGCACTCTTTACTCGCCACCTTAGCTTGGCGCGGGTGCGTGTCTCCGATCACCCCTGAGGATGACCAAGCATCACAAAGGTAGGTTTTCGCAGTTCACTAGATACGTTCACTAGATACGAGGCAATACAACCAGAAAGGGTTATAATTAAGCTACATAATAGGAGAAAAGGTCTACTTGTATATACTTTAAAAAGTTCCTTGACTTACATTTCAACAGTAAAGTAGGCGAATTTTAGGTCGCTGTACAGGAAGTAACTTGTCTCAACTAACCTTTATGATTCTTTGTGGGGTGTAATATTACTTGTAACAGCATGAAAGGCACGAAGTCATATAATTGTGGTGCTACATGAAAGAAAAAGCGGTGGCTGACTTCCCTGTGATTCGACATACAGGTAAGCTGTCTTGGCGTTTATCTGAGAGCGACGGGCCGAACACGAGACGAGACAGTTGAATTTTGTAATTGCTATGAACATAACTACAAAGTAGAAGAGCAGGGCTTGATATAATTAGAAATTGGAAGTTAATTGCATTGAAAACCCGAATATCTATGACTCATAAGAGACCGCACTAGAATCTGTTTTGTTTAACATTTTGCATAACTCGGATACAATTCATCCCATAAAGCAGATACAGTATAAATAGTATAACACATCAGATAAGTATACTCATCTCGCACCCTAGCGGTTACTATGTGAATCTGGTGAAAAGACAAGGGTGATTCAGCGATTACAGCCTAGACTATAGCCATAGGCCGAGTCACTAGATATTAATTGATATGTTTGGTGGAAATTTTATGACTGAGCAGGGTATTTACAAGTAAGAGCGTATGCTATCGAATGTAGGGAAGAAACCTTGGATACAATATTGGACAATCAATATTGGACAATCAATATTGGACATCAATATTGGACAATCATTATTGGACAATGTACGGAATAGCTTAGTGTAATCTGTACAATGTCATACCGCTTCTATGCTTGACTCTGATTGGCCGACAACTATCCACGTCTTTGCTAATGCCGGTAAAACATTAGAAGGATAACCGACCTTTTGAGCCTTTCAGAGGACTATATAATAGCTGATGTAGGTCCGTTACAAGTCCTCTACTGCACTACAAACTCATCATCCATTCTAATTCAGAGTCCATTTAAGACACACACAAAACTAAAACGACTTTCTTGAAAATGAAGCTCTCACTCGCTGCATTGGCTCTGCCTCTTTTTACTTGTGTGTCCGGAATAAGTGTCCATCTCGCCTTTTGCGATGATTCCACACGAGTAGAGTCATGGATGATCGTAAGTAGTCTGTCCGGTGTTTTTGGCTGTCACAAGAAATGTTCTGACTAACTTCGGAAATAGTTTTATGACGATGACAGCGAGTCGTTCAACGGCCAAGAGCCACCCAGCGATAACATCTGTATTGCTTCTACTGGTGCTGTAGCTAATGACTGGGTCGGCAACCATACCTGCACTTTCCCGTCTGGTGTGACTGCTACATCCACTATTAGCACTGCCGGTATCAATACTGGCGATTTCACCGGGATCGTTCTCAATAGTGCTGGAGACGGTTTCAACTGCATGAGAGACAATAACCGCCAACTCTTCACATTTGGCAATGCTGGTCAGGGCTCGTGTACCAGTGCTCACTTTTGCTTGGTTAGTGTTAAACCGGATCCTCTTTCTATATTTTCTAACTAACAACCTATGACAGGGTTAGGACAAATAAGCTCATGTTTTATTCGACCCGGTCTGTCTTGAGGAGATTTGGTATGGTCTTTAGCTATATAGTCAACTTGGTGCTGTATTGTTTATGGAAACACGAGTGGCCATATAGAGCCTAAATTATAATTATATGATGTCTAGATTCTTCAAAGCCATAATAATTATAATTATATCTTTTACTTTCAAATAATCAGCTAATAAGTTCAGAAAGTGAAGCTTAAGTAAGGTAAACCAGTTCAAAGCTTGTTAAAACAGAGAATATTATAGTTATTATAGGGTCATATTGAAAGCTATCGCGAGAGACCTGCTTAATGATTACTAGGTACTTAATATTTTAACAAGGTAAGCTGAGTACCTACATGGAGTTACGAATGGTACTTGGAGAGACTCCGTAAGCACGATCAAAGCCACTGACATTGCAAGCTTATGCGCTAATATCACAATATATATATGTAGAGCTCTACATCAATCATTATAGTAACATCATTTTAGCGGTCTTATTTATTCTTCAATCAAATAAGTCCCCTTTCCGTACCCTACATGTCTTTATAAAGCATGGTGTTAAAGCAAAGGTCTTCTTTCTCTATTTTCTTTCTCTACTACCTCATCTAAAGAGAGACAATAACTTAAGGTAGGAAAAGAATTAAATATAGTAAAGCCTTTTGCAACGTGTGATGTTTACCTGTAGGCCAAGATTTATCAGCGACAGTTGGCTCATAATAACCTTTCGCTCAACAGGTTATCTCTTACTAACGTTTAGTGGTAATCTTTTCGGATACAGGTCCACAGTCACTCTATGACTTTCTTAGACTGGAGCCTTGTCATTGAGGATATTGCCTGTTCTTGTAACGATACAGCTTCCTTAATATATATAATAAATTGGTGATAAGAAAGTGTCTTAGTTAATTAATTACAAGACTGGAGGTAGGACCTATACAAAAGCAAAGATATATAGATAGATCGAATTGTGGTCTTCCTGTAGGTTGACAATCCTTGCTCAAACATGCTTACCATTTACGAGGCATACTTCTTTGAATAGAGGCTTTATCTCAATGCCCATGTCAACAACTACCTGATCTATATAGGCATTCTCACTTACATTTAGAAATTTCATCACTCGAGACATCTACCACTTGCCTTCATGGTCGTGAATATACTATTAATATATATCCATGTTTAACAATATGAGAACTTTTAGTTATGGCTTATAATGGCTTGCTGGTTGACTCCTATTGCAATATCCTGAAGCTGTATTACATGACTAGACGATGCTCATGCTAGTAGTATCTTGCTATCTGTTGAGAATACAATGTCTATAGAACCACCATAGCATTCGCTGGCGTCTACTTATTGCTATATCCTATAGTAACATGAGGCTGCTATAGGATCTTGATACTAGCATCCTATTGTCCGGCGAGATATAATAGCAGTAACCTCACTGCTACGGCACATCAATCTTTTTTTTTCCCTTTGGCCTTACCACTTATTAATTCCTATATCTGCACCATATCCAACTTGATATCTGTATAATATTTACCAACTACTTACACTACCACTTTGCTGTCTCTGGAGAGAAAGCGACTGAGCTTACCTTGACGATCCCGATGTAAGTGTTCAAGGCCGCTTTTATGTATTTATTGTTGTATTATATTTACCTGATCAATCAAGGTCACTCTGTTCCAACAGAGTTATCTTGCTATTCAAGATCAGCTTGTTAAATGACAATCATATATTCATGAAAGATTATCGCATTCAATCAAGATAATCTGGCAAGTCGAGGCAGGCTGGTTCAGTGATGGGCTATCTAGTTACTCATTGTTATTGCATTTGATCAAGACTGCCGACGCAGTTCGAGTATGGCTTGTTTATTATGGATTAAGTCCTATCACGAACGGTGTTCTTATAGTTTAACACTACTAGGAATCTTCGTAACAATGCCAGCTAATTATAAATGTTCAATCAAGATTATAGTATATCAGGTCGAAGCAAAATTTTAGTTGGGTGATTTATATTGCAAACATATATTAAGATTATATTATTCTTAATTAAATAAGCCAGCAGGTATCTATGTAATTCTGACTGAACAAGCAACCTTTAACTTATTACGTGATTTCACTAGCTAAAATATGTTTGTAATAATTGCTAGAAAGGGTGCCAGTGAAGCCACTAGTCAAGGGATTCACAAGTCAAGGTATCACTAGTCAAGGTATTTACTAGTCAAAGGATTCACTAGTATCCGCATTTCATGCGGGTACTGCCCTTTACAATAGCTTATGACCGATATCCTACCAAGCCTACTACAGTATTCTTAATTAAATAAACCGGCTCTACTTACTAGCTAATTTGACTAGCTAGGTGTTCTTGATCAAACAAGCTTCGCCTAACACATGCCAAGTGAATTAGGTGATCTTCGGGCAAGCAGACCTTGACTAGTTTAGAGATTCGACTACTAGCTGTTCCTGATCGAATAAGCTAACTCTAACTTGCTAAATAAGCTTAATTGAACCAACCGACCTCGACTTGGCTAGTTGATTTGGATAGCTACATACATAGTATCATGTAAATACTTCATAGTGCATCTATACTGACAGGGGCTTGACAGGGGCTTCTAGCTAAATTATTCATATCTAAGCCCTAAATTAAGTCTTCATACTTTATATATGGGCTAACCTTAATACTGTGTAAATTCTTCTATATCTTCTTACTAATGCTATGTTTCTGTATACTGTTTTTATATGCTTTTACTGTATTATTTTGTCTTGCATATTTCATTTAGTTCTCATTCTTGTAAGTGAAGTATCTTTATATCATGATATCCATGAAAAAATACATGAACAAGGGTATAAACAACTAGCGTGCAAGTAGCTAGAAACTGCCAAGTCAATATTGTAATCCAGTACTCCGTAGGATTACCTAGTTAAGCCCGATTTGGCTATACAAGATACTAATAGCATAGAAAGTGTCTTAAGCAATAGACTGGTGGCGCAGACTGCAAAGGATATGCTAGTATTAGCACTCTGTGTCAACAGTAAACCTTGCATCTGCGTATAAAGGTTATTCCTTTACAATGAAAGCTCTGGTATTCGCCTTTCTTAACTGGTTTTTGAAGCTTTAACCGGAAGATAGCATCCTTGTTACTATTCCTTACCTAGCTAACCTAGTATATATTTCTTACAAAGCAGCCTTAGCTTGCTTAGTGATTTGACTACCCTATTAGCAATAGATCTAGTTTAATAACTTGATAACTATTCTAAGCATTTTTTATTGAATAAATAAAGCTAACTTATATCTATAAGCTTATCAATATGTTATTAATAATAAGAACTACTTTATATGTTTTTTCCCTTCACCTCTCAGGCATTTGCATTAAAAAGCTATTATAATTCTTGTTTATTGAACTGAGAGCGTAAAATGAATGACTCGAGTTGTAGATCGGGTTTTAAATTTTAATAAGCTGACTTCGCGCTAATTGCCGCTAGCACAATATAATAACTTAAACCAAGATTATATTGATAATAAAATTAATGAAAAGTCTATAATTATATAGTAATTATAAATTATAAAAACAAAGATCTATTTAATATAAAAATATTTAATTATGAAGTTTTATAAAATTTTAAAAATATAGTTAT
>JACBYL010001135.1:0-21271 GCA_015266385.1 Trichoderma oligosporum | reverse complement strand
TGATCGTAATAGAAATATACAACGAAAGGGCGATTGGAGAGCTCTGACAGTCTTTATACATGAGCGCTCTTAGTCAATGACAGCCCACGCAGCCTAGAAGTAAGGCCCGCAGTACCATGAGACCGGCTTGACTCAATGCGAGACAACCTTGCGGCAGACGTAAAATCGCTGCTTGCCTCATAGCTATATCGCATACGATCCATTGACTGCCGCATACGATCATACGACGGCCTGGCACGATCCATACTTGTCCGGTTCTGCGTTAGCACTTCCGCAGAGAAGCGGTTACCACCAGTGTAGTTGGTGCTATCACTACCAGTCTGGCTGTGATGATTTTGCGTGGTCGTCCGCGTGACAGTCGATGGCGGATAGATGGGTCGCAGATCTTCATCAACGCTAGCATACTGGTTGTGCTTCGCTCGTCGGGAGCTACCAGATGATTTGGACTTTTGACTTTTTTCATCCCCGACTGGATCTCCTAAGCTTTTTTCCGTCTTAAGATGAGCGAAAGCACCCTGTCTTTCTTGCTCTCGAATGATATCCACATCATAAGGAAAGTATACTTTCTGAAGAGACTTGATGGCGAACCTCGGGAAAAGACAGATGACAGGCACAAGACAGAAGACGGCCCAGAATGTAGCCTCGCCGTACGCTTCCTTGGCGGCACCGTAGAATTGGTCGGATGAAGTGAAAGAAGTATAGATGCCGGTCCAAAAGAAGATGAAGATGTCACTGAGAGCCACGATGAGCAACATGAGCCAATCCCATCGATACGTGTTCATCAAGATGTAAGAGTTGATTGTTAAAACGGCAGGATGGGCGACATAGGCTCCAAATCGGTATCGATCATCTACCCCTAATCCGTTCATCGTCAAAGGTCGCGCAGGTCTGAATAGCAAGTACGGAATGTAGAAAACCATCACAGATTGATAAATGCCGTCAAGCATGTATAACCTGCCACCTCGTTAGCAAAACCGAATTTTTTTTTACCGGAATTTTAGAAGATTTAGAAGATTTTAAATAATAATAATAATAATAATAAACGTACCAAAACTTTTGCTGCGTCCATTCTAAACGCTCAATACCACGCCGATACAGCTGCGGCACAGCCAATGAGACAGCATCCGAGACATCCTGATCGAGAACACCCATGATGGCAACAGGCACCGAAGTGAAGAAAAGGTTAAACATCAGGATATAAGTATAGTCGAAGAGATAGGTAATGTCGAAATTGCAGTAAATCTGGAACCAGAAGATGCTAAAAGTCCACACCATGTTCTTGTAGAAAAAGTTACTAATTGACTCTGCCAAGCGGCGATATGACCAGCGTCCATGCACCAGCACCAGCCGCTGCAAGAATCGGAACTGAGCAATAGCATAGTCGGAAGACATGGCAGCCTGTCGACCTTCAACACCAGCAATACCGACGCCGACATCAGCTTCTTGAATCATGGCAACATCGTTGGCACCGTCACCAATGGACAACGTCATGACATCCAACCCGTTTTTGACCATGGATACAACTGAGGCTTTTTGTGCAGGGCTAACACGGCAGCACAGGACGGACCGGCACTGCTTGCAGAGAAGCAAAAATTTCTGCTTCAGGCGATCGTTAAGAGCCCATCTAAGAGAGAATCCATCAATAACCAAACCGTGTGTCGGGGCTGGGGGCTCGTGTATCTTCTTAGCCAAAGCAAGATCTTCATCACCGCCAGTCATGCCAAACATCTGCAGGCCATCGTCCAACAATTTCTCAATCAGAGCAATAAAGGCATCTTCAGCGCCCTCGCCCTCGGCGGCATCCTCCTCAACCTTGATGTGAATCAGCTCCATGTCATTGTTAAGCAAATTGCAAGAGAACCCAATGTTGATAGCAGTCTCGACCTTGTCGCCAGTCAGAACCCAGAGCTTAATACCAGCTTCGCCCAACAATTGAATAGTGTCAGGAACACCATCTTGGAGACGATCCTCAATGGCAGTACCGCCGAGAAGCATGAGATCCTGTTCGATAAGCTCAGCAACAGCCTCGAGCTTCTCCTCACGATCTTCAAGGGCAGCAGCGGCAACATCATGTTCCTTCTTCCATTTTCGGTAATCCTGTTCGCTGAGTTCCTTTTGGGCGATGCAGAGTGTACGTAGACCTTCCCGGGCAAACATTTCCAGGTGCTCCGCAGTAACCTTTCGCAGCTCCTTTTGCTCGCCTTTCTTGAGTCGAGCGTAAATGACGGAGTCAGCACCCTTGCAGAAAAGAATGATGCGGCCATCAGGCATCCGGATAATGGTGCTCATTCGCTTCCTGGTAGAATTGAATTCAATTGTATTAAGGAGCGGGTAGTGGCGATCCTCGCCCATGACATTTACATTGATACCATCTGAACTATTACCCAGGACAGTGAAGCCCATATCACGGGCAGTAGCGACCAGAGCCTCTTCATCGGGTGATTGCGCCTTGAATGTCATGACAGGAGGGTCACCAGGCGTCCGTTCAGCCATGACTGTATGGCAAAGAGCCAAGGCGAGCATAAAATTCTCGTTGGCCTGTTGCTGCTCAGTTCCATGCTGACCGGATAGATCGGCAACGAAATCCGGTGCAACAAAGGTAACGGCGTTGTCGTGGAGATACGGGTTATCGTGGATTTTGCGGAGACCTTGCAATGCCTGCACTTTAGCTTCGGCAATTTCAGCGAGAATCCTCTCAGATTCTCTCTCTATATCGACGCCGGCACGCTTCTGCATGCCAGCTTGAGCTTCAGTCCATGCTTCACCATATGGCTGTCCGTTGATGGTAGCTTTCTTGAACTCCATGACATTTTGTGTAAGCGTTCCAGTCTTGTCCGAGAAGATATACTCAATTTGTCCAACATCATCAGAAATATTCCAAGACTTGGGGATACAGGGCTGGTCAATCTTTTCATAATACATTTCCACGTCGCTGAAGATGAAGACTGCTTGCAAGGTTCGCACAATTTCAAGGGTAATGTAGAGAGAAATGGGAATCAAGTTCTGGAAGACGATGATGGCGGCCCAAAAGGTGATGAAACCACTGATACCCGAGCTTCCTCCAATAGAACCAAAGTCAAAGAAATGCTGGGAGGCGTCCGATTTGGCCCAAGACACACCATTAACAATCGCAGCAAGTAAGCACATGATGGAGAGGATACCAAAATTGCAGATGACGTTGAAGTTCATTTCTCGAGCAATTCGGGCACGCTTGCTGGGCGTAATACCAGCGTTCATCATAATTTTGGTATCATGTCCAGTGAAAATGACCACGCCTAGAATCCATTCAGTGTTTCTCAAGTTGCAGCCTCGCAGCATCAGATTATCAATGGTGATAGCCTCAGTCATTTCCTCGGCTTCGTCTTCCAAATAGCCGGGAACTTTTTGCTCCCATCTGATAGCACCATTATACTTGTAGAGATTGGGCTGCGGAGCTTCACTCTCAATTCGAAATTGAGCACGCTCACAGTCTCGAGCATGCCTAATGCCTCGCCCACAGCGAAGAGCCTGTCGGACCTTTAAATTCGTTTCGCCATCCAAGTTTTTAGTTTCGACGTAGCAAGCGCCATCAGGATCGGATGTAGAGAGAATGATGACATCGGCAGGGAGTTCATCGTCCTTGTAGATACGAACGAAATCTCCGACAACCAGGTTTTTCCATGCATCTTTGGCAAAACGGGCGCCCTGAGACTGGCAGTCATAATTAATGAGATCGGACTTCATACTGGCAATGGCATTGGCTCGCTTCACATCCTCCTGATCCGGGAGTTGAAAGTGAATAGCATTAGGAGTAGGTGAAGATACGGGTGTCATCTGAATATCATCTGAATTGGAAACAAAGGACTCGCGGCGTTCAAATGGCGAGGACACGGAGTCGCGCGTGGTTCGTCTCGTCCGAGCAGTTTCAGTCGAAGCTCGAGGCTCGTCGTCAATTACAGGCATTTTTCGCTTCTCACGCTCGGCACGAGCTTTCTTGGACCACGTGCTCTGAAGAGCACGCCACATACGTCCAAAGAAAGCTGAAGTAGCTTTCTTAAATTTCCTCCAAGATGAGACATTGTCCTCTTCGACGTTGACGTTATTCCAATTTTGAAGACGGTGGACAGGAGCATTGTTCAGTTCGTTATCGAGAATAGTTCTCCGGTAGTCCTCAATCGCGTCCTTGATCGCAGTAATGGCAATGATGACGATAAGAGGAACAGCGTTCAATCCGGGGTTGACGGTACCGAAAATTGGGAAAATCTGCGAGAAAAGAGACGTGTTAATCCTTGCACAGAGGAATGAAGTGGCATTTGGAGGGAGGCGAAGAGAAAAGACTCACACCTAAGATAATTAAGAACAAGAAGAAGATGTTGGCAATATTATGGAATTGAAAGAAGAGGTTCTTTGGAACGAACGAAATTGGAGTGTACTTGGCAGTCCGGATCTTGTTTCGTGGGAATTGGGTGATAGGATGACCATCTTCAAGTAGCTCATCAGGAAGCGGCAAGTTGAAAAAGAGAGTGCGATTATCTTGATCATCCTCTGAACCGTCATCAGAGCCTGCAACATCATCTTCGCGCTTGATATCTTGGTCATCCTGTTGACCATCATCATTACCACCTGGATTGTGACCTGCTGAAGCACCATTTCCACTATGGCGTTTCTCACCGGATTCCGCCCGTTTGTGCTGCATGCGATTCAGCAATGACGAACGTTTCGTCGCGCTGCTTTTGACCGTCATTTTGCGGGTAGCCCATCTCGCCCTCTGCGTTTTTGCCAGCTTTGATTTAGTAGGGCTGCTGCTACCGTCGGGAGGGGGAGGCGGCGGCGGAGGAATAGTGGTAGTCATTATGGCTGCGATGTCGCGGGCAAGCGCCCGTTCAGCCCCGAATGGCCAGCCAGGTCGGAATTGAGAGAGACGGCGTTAACGAGTGACAGGAAATCAGGAAATCGTCGAAGCAGTCGGAATAGAGGCTCGACGAAACGCGGGATCGGGGGGACAGACACGGCCCAGGATCGAGGGCACGGCTTTGAGACGAAGAAGAGCGAGCGTTTGGAATGTCGGGAAGCGGCAGAGGATCCTTTGAGGAGTGCAAAAGGTTGACCGCACCGGGACTCGACAAAGATGACCAAGATGCACGTGTCGTCGCTGGTGATGGCGAGTTTGGGGAGGAGGAGAGTTGGGGATGGCGGAGACGAGGAAGACTGTCAGCGTGAGAGAGGGAAAAGAGCGAAGGGCTTAGATGGAGTCTACTATTCGCTTGTACGAAGTAACGTGGGTTGGGTTGACGGGACAAGGGGAAAAAAAGTAGTCTTTAGCGGAGGTTACGGCGCGCAGAGGACGTTGAACTGGTTTTAGTTCCCGGACCATCCGACCGACCGAATCCGATGGCGCAAAAGAACGATTTCCCCCCACACACAAGGGAATACTAGTACCGACAAAAAAAAAATATTAAGAGGGAAAAAAAAATTAGAATAAAATAGGTAGGTCAGAGAAAGAAAAAGAAGAGGGTGCAGCAGACAGTAAGGTGGCTGCGGGTTTAGCGTATGCATACGGGGAGGAGGCGGGCGGCGCTGGTGTGTGGTGGTAAGAAGTATCTATTATGTACCTAGTAAGAACACGGAGCGGATTCTTCTGTAATGCGGGTGCAATGCAGTTCTCTCATTACCTGTATGTACTTCTCTTGAGTAGTACTTGGTACCAAAGTCGAGATGGGCGTGGAGATGAAATTGGTCAGCATGGGGACTTGATGCTCCCCGATGAGTCCGCGCCGTTCCCCAGTGTATCGAATAGTACCAGCAGTACTACTCCGTATTGGTAAACTAATAACACTGGCAAACCTGCTCTTTTGCTTGTGCAATCGCTCATCTTCTACGGAGTACATAAGCGCCATCGTCATCATGCTGCTTTCACTATCAATTAGTGAGTGGTAGAATTCGGCATTCGTGGCTTTCTCCGGACAACTTCAGTCACGAGCTACGGAGTAACCCGTAGCTTGATACGGAATACGGAATACTCCTAAGGTACTTTTCATATTCTGTCTATCCTCGCGAATTACTTGTTTCCGCTCACAGTTGCGCAAGCACATTCGTATTGTGATTTTTCAAAGAGACATACGAGTATCTTTGGTGCGTACAAATACGTACTACTCAGTTCTCCGTACTAAGACAGCGATCCAGAGGCTAGATCGCCCTGCCCCTTGATAGCCTAGCACCCTTAGTACAGAGAACCTCATATGAAGTGCCACTTTGTGCCTATGCGCTCTCCAGAATCAAGGCGACAGTGCACGGAGTAGTCGAATTACTTATGTCCGGGCACAACTGAAGGCATAGCTCCTTGTGAGGTACCTTTAAGACCCGTACCCACGGAAAGCCATCTACGGAGTGTGTACATTTAAAACCCTTGTTTCTGGGTCTTGATTTGCCTGAAGCGCGCCGGTGAATGTACTTGTACTCCGTACCTACTGTACCAACCATTCACCAGGGATGTCCACAGTAAATGACCTGCACTGCAAGTATTACCACTGTTCCTTTTCGAATGGAGAGACAGCGTTGCGTTAATCGCTGGGACACATAGCGTTAGGATGCTTCCCAATTCTCTCAAATTCTCTGTATACCTTCAGTAATTCCGCGGAGTGCAAATACGAATGGAGTACTTGTGCACTACTGCAGCATTGAGGAATAAGAATAAGTACTGGTACGGGGTACGGGTTCCAACTACTAAGTACCTACCGAGTACTCCGTACCTTAAATATTCTTTAATACTTTTTTTAGCCTCTTGGATTTATTTATTTATTAGCCTTTCCCGCCCTGTGGCGTTTGGCACCTCCTAATTGAACTACGGAGTGCACGACAAGCCCCAATTGTCATGATGCATACCACATAGCCTAATTAAAGACTCCGGGCGGAGAGGTACTTACTTGTATGAGTGTGTGTGTTACCTTCGGACCTTTGAAGCAGCGCGAATAAAGACGAAACTGAGAAAAGCCGTAACTACGGAGTACAAGGCTCCGTCATCGTGGCTTCTACTGCTTACCAAGGGCAACGCTATGTAAGCATTGTCCGCTACGAGTAAGATTTGTCTTATTGGTTTTGTTCTTATTCTGCCTCTTTTTTTTTCTTCGCCTTTCCGCTGTCACTGCCGAGAGGCGTCACCCATTTTTTTTCGGCAGAGGCTGAAGCTGCACGATCAACAACAACCCACGACCATCGCCAATCATCCACGTCGTCGAAATAGGGGCGTACTTGTATGTATGAGTACGTTCCTCGCGGTGACAAGATTAATGCTGAGACAGCGGATTCTTCCCAGGGGGATGGCGAGCGGGGTTTTCCGTGCGGTGATCATAAATTGCATGCCCTGACGCTATCGTGTCCCATGTTTATCACGATACGACGACTGCCGTGAGATGTGAGATGCACTTTTGTACGTACAAGTACACCGTGTATGGAACAGGACCCTATTTCAGGGTTTTGCTGTTCATTGCTTGCATGTCAGTACTTCGTACAAGTACAGCTGCAGAGCATTCATTACTCCGTATAAGCGCAACAAGAGAGAGACTCTTGATCTAAAATCCTGCCCTGAACTAGACAATGGTGCAAATCATGCAGCTTTTCAATCTCAATAAAGCGCTCACGCCTGTATGCATGTTGGTGCTAAGCCAATCTCTGCATTGACACAACCTCTCAAATGTATGCAAGCCCGAAGCAACTCGCAGCCATACAAGTACCATGAACTCACCCCCCCCCCCCCCCCTTTTTTTTTTTCTTAAGCTGCTGCCTCTTGGCATCCTACTCGTACGCTTTCTCACTAGATCTTGAATTTCAGCCTCCATAACGAACCCAGTAATAGCGAGTTCTCCTTCGAGAACCCTTTTTTCTCGCCCTTTCCACACCTAGAAAATAAACCTAGTTCATCCGGCTTCGTGCCGACCTGATTCGTACGGAAGGGAAATTTGGCGATGGCGCCAAGAGGGTCTATTCAGGGGTGGTCCCACGGAAAGGAATTGCATTTGACCAGGGGTTCAAATAATGCAAGTCACTTCTTCTGCGTATTGGTCTAGAAACTCGACCACGCAATACGGAGTAACTACAATCAATAACTAGTAGGTAGTAGTAGTTACTACTACTGGTAGGTTATAATGCTTGCTTTCTTCTGCTCCGTAGTTGCGACCAATCTCGGAGTTGGAATTATTACTAATAATCCAAAGTCCAGGAGAGAATTTGCAGCTCATACACATAGATGCCATCATGACGGAGTTTGACAAACTTCCCAGTCCCGTTTATTAATTCTTTCCTGGTTGATCGCATTCTCCAATGTGGCCGGTTACCGGAAGCTATGCTATGAAGGACATCTCCACCAAAGCGCGTAGCCGAAATAAGGCCTGACCCAAGCTCCAGGGATGACACGAGCTGATGAGCACAGATCTAGACACTGCTTGACTATGCTATCATCTCATCGCGAAAGGGGATCCGAGATGTTTTTCTCGTCTGCCTGCTTGCCTGCTTGCCTGCCTGCTTGCTTGCTTGCTGTTTTCAATCTTGGGACTCCGTACCGAGTCCAAACGAGCAAAGCTTGTTGAACTTCTCTCCCTGGCTTTGCATGCAGGCATCCGTTCCTGTAGTACGCAAGTGCTTGGCATTGCGGCGCAGAAGAACGTTAGAAATGAGCCTCCACCAACTGGTGAAATATCAGATCTCGCTACCACCAAGTCCGCACAAGTACTCCGTACAGAGTGCTTAAACATGTACTGTCCAAGCTTGGAACGCACGTTTAGGGTGTATGTATGTTACTACAAAGTACTCCGTGCCCCGTGCAAAGTCCGCTATTACTCAAGTTTACCTGAAGCTGGAACTGCTAGGCGCTTCTTCAAGACATATCCAGCCTCTTTGTTGGTGTCTTGTTTTATGGAGAGACATTCCGTCTCTTAGCGCACGGCACCAGCCTCCAAATCCTTCACACGGCTTTTCAAAAGCATGTCAACGCAGATAGCATCGCGCGCGTCATCATTAAAATGTACCCATCCAAAATTTGCGTTAGGGGCATAGCCCTACAATCTATGTTTCACATTGTGGCAGAGCTGCGATCCTCCAGGAACAGCGTAGCATTACGGAGTACGGAGATTAGCTGGCAAGGCGTATTACCTGATCCTTCAGGAATTAACCGTGTTGAGCTGAAACTTGCTGGCCTACCCTGTACTAAGACTTTGAAATTTGGTAACATAAAAAGACACTTGGCATTTAGTGAATAGCGATAATGCGTTGAATATGTCACGCTCACCAGAGTCTGATCGATTCTATGGAATCATTTGTATAATACACAGTTCGATAGAAAAGGCTGCAAGTGGCAATGTCCATGTCGTCCCTCACGTCAGCAAGTGCTCGCCATCCATCTTCCTCTTAGTGAGGTGACGCTCTAGCTAGTTATCATGACCAAAACTGTGTAATTCTTTTTTTTTTTTTTTCTTCTTTTGTATAGAGTAAGACTAGTGCTTTGCAGTATAGTATTAGGCATTGCCGTTCTCTTAGATCACGAAAATAGAAATACAAATACGAATATTAAGTGATCTTCAGTATTCGGGTACTTCCATCTAGAGAGTTACGGGCGAGGCGCCTACTAAGGTACGTATAGCCTATAGGTCCGTCGTTGGCTGCGCCACATTAGCGATAAGGTAAGCCAGGATGCTACGCCATGCAACAGCGCTGGTTGGCTGGAGGGCGTTCACGACTGACCTCACCAATGCAGTTTTTTGCCAAGAGTATTGGGAATCAAGAACCACAACAAAATAATAAGGAGAGGTTTTGATAGATCTCATCAATAAGGAGCGGTGACTGCCTAGCCATGTCCGCGAAAACGAAGGAGGGTGTTCCGAATAAGAGTATCTTGTCATACTTTCAACCCTCATCTTCTCAGCAAACACCATCCACCCCCAAGCGTTCATCACAGGTATCAGCATTCAAAGACTTGTCTCCACCTGCCCCATCATCACCGCTCAGCTATAAGTCTACCCCGGTCACGAAGCATGCTCCGTTGGAGGAAATCGGCGCATCTGACGAGGAGGCTAGCGATGAAGGTTTCTCAGATGACTCTCTAGAAGATCTGTCGGCTCTCCTTGGACGAGAGCGACCAAAGGCTGCATTTTCATCAGCCCAAAACTCGCTTGCTACCCCTAGATCTAAGAGGACGGCGACAGAACCTTATTTATCACCTCTTGCTATCATACCAAAGCACAAATTTGACCTCAAAGCCCTGGCCAAGGATGCACGTCGAGATAATGCCATCAGTGCAAGCTCTATGAGAGCAAAGGCCTCTGCAGCCGCTGCAATAAAGAACCCATCTCCACCAAGAGGAGAGGCATTTGATCTCACATTTGCTGATATTGTCAAAGAAAAGAGCGGGCAAGATGCGCACAGAGTCTTAAGAGCGGTTCAAAGAGCTGAGCCTATACAGTCTCAAACGCGATACTGCTTCTTTGATAGGGACTATAGGGTTCCTCCGAGTTCACGAGTTCCAAAACAGCCCCCTGACTCACCATGGAAGCTATTGACTCAGGGAAACTCGGTGGCAAGGGAGAGGAATCTTACCTCTGGTGTCCCCCAAAGTATTCTGACGAAGAAAGGCGGACTGCCAGATCCTATTTTTGAGTGGATATTAGATGAACTGTGTATTCAGAGATCCTCTCTTATCCGGTCTGAATATTGCAATATTCTTCATAGCTGCACTGACCAGGTTGAACGGCTTCTGACCCCGGAGCGGTTGGAGGAACTTTTCCTTCGGCTTGGGGCTACTGACGAAATCAAAATTCGAGATTCTGAAATGACAGTCTCAAAACCAAGTCATGAGCCATATCAGGATCACGACTGGTCATGCCTGGAATCATTCTTGCTACTTCTTAGCATGATCGCTGATCATTTATCTGTTGTATCTGCTATATATTTATCGAATATTCTGCTTCGGATGTCCATGGATAAGCTTTTGATATACAATATTGACTTGTTGACGGTGTATGAAAAGGCAATAGAAAGCCTGACTAATGCAATCCCAAGCTCATCGTGGGAGTCATTTGTGAGTACAGTTTCCAGATTGATTCCTACCAATATCGAATACTAATCTGTCCAGTGTGTTGAGGCGTGCTCAATTTTACACGCGACCGTCAAGGCCCAACATATCAGAGCCAATGCTCTGCTATGTCTATCTATTCGCAATTCTAGAACACATGAAATCAGAAGGAGGCTTGCCATTTCTTTCCTATTTGACGACCCTGGCCTTGGGCGTCATCACCCCGAAACCGCGTTCACCATCAGAAGCGTTATTGATCGCCTTGGCGAGGAAGATTTCAGTATCAGCCCCCAGACCGACTTTGCAGAACTCAAAGCTACAATAATTATCCTTGATATTGCCGTTGATGACGGATCGCCGGTAGAATTAAGCTGCCCAGAGGATGAAAAAAGGTTTAATGAGGATGTCGATGAACTCGCCGCAAAACTCAGAGAGATTTGGCGGAAGATTAATGACTCAGGCATGAGAATCACGCGAACTGAGGCAAAAAGTGTTGTTGAATGGGTCCAGCAACGCTTATCCAATTCCGTTCGGACACGAAGAAAGGTCAAGGAGAGCATTTTTGATCTTCCCGGCCAAGAAGATGATGTATCTCTGCCGAAGCAGCAAGAATATATGGCGAGATTTTTCCAAAAGATACCCAAACCTCAAGCAAGGGAGAGCTAAATAGCATTAAGTACCTATAGCGATGTAATTTTTTCCTTACCATTTTTTGTTAAGGCGTTTGGGGGTATCCATGTCAAAGCTTGTGCAGGCTCGAGTGTTGTTAGTTGCTGGATTTACTTAGAAGAACAACTTAGCTTTTTAATGACATATGATACAACATCTAAGCTAGAAAGAACAAACTAATTCGACAAATGTATGTCTCGTTTTCCTTTTTTTTTCAACGTGACGACCTCTACCCTTTCATTTTCCCCTCTTTTCCCCGTGTCATGGTAATAAGATATAACTGCCAAGTGGTTACCGGAACGACATTAGTCAAAAAATTTACGGTTGGGGTTCTTTCCGAACAGATTCTCCCGCACAGCCGGAGCTGCTGCGTGCTCCAATAACTGCAATCGGGCCTCTAGAGTGTTGTCAATATCAATCTTTCCCTTTCCATTGAGAATGATGACGCCGCCGGCACTATAATCTTGAGTTTAGTAAACAATTTAAAAAAAAAAACCAAAAAAAAAAACCCCCAGAACCCTTCATGAGCGTCTATGGTTACTGCAAACATACCTTCCTTCGTCCAGGGGATTCGACTCGTCAATTGTCGCAGAAACATCTTTGCTGACCTCCTTCTTGTACTCCTTAGCCGCTTCCTCAATTGCCTTCTTAACAGCGTCATAGTCAGACTTCTTAGCCCGAATCTGCACCTCCGGCTCATTCATAGCGTAGAATCCTTCTAGCACAAGTCCATTAAGCGTCTTTTGGTACTTTGCTTTGTCCTTGACTCCCGTAGCCAGCTGCTTCCGGGCATCCTCAAAGATGTCGTCGAGGAGCTCCTGCCGGGCACCGAGGACCTTGAGCCGTGTCTTGTTGGCGACGGTCGACCGGGTGATTTGCTGGGACATGGTGGCTTGCTTGAACTTCTTCTCGTACTGGGTGTCGATAGCGTCGGTCTCTTGGCGGACGAGCTTTGATTTTTCGATTTCGAATTCCTCATTGGCTTTGATCTCAATCTCGCGGGCTTTCTCCATGGCTTCCTGCTTGATGAAGGCGGTCATCTTGCGGAGCTCATTGTCGACCTGTGTTTTTTGGTAAAGAAAAAAAACCATATTAGTCGTCATTCACTGGGGTAGCAAGCTGAAGAGCTGGTAGGCAAAGCGGCATGGAAAAAAAGACATGCCTGCTGGTCGGACAAGGCGTGTTGCGACATCTTGGTTGGTAGATGGGGGGATGTTGTATTGTATGGGGACGAATGATGGCGAGTGGATTGGAATTATGGCAAGGCTTTGGAAAAGTATCGGTAGGCTTATGCCTTTAGAAATTTGAATGTAGTAATGGGAGAGTTGCTGAGAGTCGGTTGCTAGCTTGGAGGAGGGATGAAGCGTAATAACTCGGAGCTGGTGATGTTGCTGTTAGTGGAGCAGCAGCACCGCAGTTGAGTTGCGCTACTGGCTGAGAGCGCTAATGGTAGGTACAGCTCGCAACTACTTCTGGGGCCGCGATAGCGAGAGCACCGCCACAGTTCAATTCTCTTGTCACTTGGCTATGATATTAACACGAACGGAATTTAATCGCTGCTATCAAAAATATCAAGGCTCCAGAAAATTGAAGAGCCTAGATTGATACTAATACTTTACTTGAGACTTCATTATGTTAGTCACTTTTATTCCAAAAATCGTCTTCTACTATCAGTTTGCTCTCCAATCATGAGAGAACTTCAATCAAGTATTGATGACGAGTGTCACATGACCTCATGTGATAGCACCGCCACAACTCACCTTGAAACTCCAGTGGTTATGCACCTTTGATGCAGCTCAGCACGCGGCGCTCCATTCGCATACCGCTTGACGTCGTCAGGTGGCTCTGCATGTTTATTGAACGCCAACGCATTCTCTGCACGTTGCCTCGCCGTGTGGCCCCAGCTGATTAGTCTCAGAATTTGGACGAACTACTTGTTGTATCTGCGACCATAGTCTTGTTCGGGGTGCCGGCACCTTCAACCGACTACGACATTCCATGACGAGTACGAAGTATCTTCCACTATAGGCATAAGCGATTTACACTCGACCTGAATACCTACACAACTATACATACACACTCGGCAGCTCCTCGCTAGCGGCATCCTAGGCTATAAGCACTCTTTCTCTTTGGCGATTAGAGCTAGGGAGGAAAATTAGGGTCGAATACTTTTGCAACTGTCGTTTCAGCTTCTCGCATCTTCCTCAGACTATCAACTACCTTCCCGACGACCAGTACCCTTTCCTATGCGACGACTAGCTGTACTCTTCTCAAGCTCTACCGGCGGATGACCCCAGGTCTAGAGACGGTGTAATGGGGCCTATTGGAAATATCTCCCCGGGAGGGAGCATAGCTGTATGCATACGACCGCTGCTGATCTTTGTTCCTAAGCAAAGACTATATACACTTGAGCTGTGCGCCTGCTAACTCTAAATAGCTAGGAATCCTCGTTGGCCTGATCTCGACTAGTGTTCAGAGTCTAGGCCTAACTTTGCAACGAAAATCACACATACTGGAAGACGAAAAGGGGCCGCACGATGTTCGTCGCCCACCGTACCGGAGAAGGAGATGGCAGGTGGGCATGGGCATGTTCGTCATTGCGAACATCCTAGGAAGCACTGTCCAGATATCGACACTGCCTTTACCGGTCCTCTCGACTCTTCAGGCGGCAGGCTTGGTTTTCAATTCGATATGCGCAACGCTCATACTCAGCGAGCCATTTACCCGATGGTCACTCTGTGGAACCTTACTTGTCAGCACGGGAGCCGTCTTGATCGCCATTTTCGGCGCCATTCCATCTCCGGCTCACGAGCTGGATGAACTTTTAGAGTTACTAGCTCGAAAACCGTTTATTGTTTGGATGATACTACAAGCACTGTTTGTGGTGTCATTGGCTGTGGTTACAGACGTTACCAGCCACGTTTCTAGCTTGTGGCATAATGCTAAATTCCGCTTAATTCGTGGTATAAGTTATGGTGTTATCAGCGGAGACCTCTCAGCACATTCGTTATTGTTTGCAAAATCCGCCGTCGAGCTTCTCATCAAGACGATAGGCGGCAAGAATCAGTTCCTTCGCTGGCAATCCTGGGCTATTGTCCTAGCCCTTGTTTCCTTAGCCCTCTGCCAGCTGTACTACCTACATCGCGGCTTGAAATTAGTTTCTACATCTGTCCTATATCCACTTGTTTTTTGCGTATACAACATCATCGCCATCCTCGATGGCTTAATTTATTTCAACCAGACGAGCCTCATCTCAACACTTCGCGCATGCCTCATCGCCCTTGGAACGGTCATACTTCTATCGGGCGTTTTAGCCCTATCGTGGCGGCTAAGCGACGAGCAGCACGCGCCGGCAGTCGGTCAGTCTTCACTGGCTCCCGGCCTTGGCCTTGTTGACGATACTGAAGGTGAGGAAGAGTCACTAATGGGTCAAGAGGCCACAGCCGAGGTCGGCGATGAACTCTCTTCTACGACATACCAGACATTCCCCGTGATTCACGGCGATACCACTCCGCTGACACCGACGCGCAAGAAGAGTTTGGGTTGGGTGGAGCGAGCCGAAATCTGGGGCGAATTACAAGATCAGGATGAGCCTACCACGCCGACTGGGCGGCTTCGCTCGACTACGCTTCCAATAAGAACGGAATCATCGCCACTGCTGCCACAAGTAGGAAGGACATTGAGTGGCGTGAGTGTTGCAGGCCGACCAGGCTCAAGCGCAGATGTTTCGCCTCGCAAATTTACCCGCCGACGGAGGAAGAGTACTGGATTCCCAGGTTTGGTTGCACGCCGAAATCTTCGAAGGAACTCTACGCTATCGGAATCACTCGGTGGTTTATTATCACTAAATTGGCTGAGACGCAAAAACAAGCGCGCTTCTATTGGCGGAAGCATTGTAAACGAAAGCAACCCATCACACCAAAATTATAGAGACAATCCAGAAGGGGGTTCGGATGGCAGAGCCAACGACTCAAATGTATAATTTTTCTTTAAGAAAAAAAAAAAAGAGAGAAGCTATTACAATACATTTGGTTGTAATTTTTGGGAGCGTCTTTAGAGCATTTTCTCATTGGGGTTGACTAAGGTAGTAGTGTGTTGGGCAGATGAATAATAGGGGCTCCTTCGGTTTGCATTTCCCTGAAGATTGGGAGCCTGGTAATAGCCTTTTTTTCTCTTTTATCCATTATACCATGATGAAAATCTACTGTTCACGGCGAGGGTTGCATTGCATTAGATGCTGGGATGTGACTTGTCGGAGAATTTTCTGGAGTCATTCTACGTTGCTCGTTTATTCCTCTTGTTTCATTCTAGTGAGCATGACCACTCACAATATGTATTTCTATCACCATTATGCATCAAAAACAGTCCTGTGAGGGGTTTGGAAGAGGATACCCTTCTTGAAGATTATGGAAGTTGGACAAGGCAAATTTTTTTTTTGAGTCTGTGACGCTATCGAAACTGGAACTGGGTAGTGCATACAAACAAAAACATGTTATCTGGCCTCTGAATATCTTTTTTGAATTTGTCTTTTAACCATGACTAATCTACATTAATTGGGGTTTTATGTTTTCTTCTTCGTTCTGCTCCTGTTCAGAGATTGCCATAGCCTCTCTTTTGATCGATGATGTAGTAACGTTCCTTTTCCTTGCGCTCTTTAAGAAGACATGCGATAGCAAGGACAAGAAGTGCATCGATGCCTATAAAGGGAAAAAAAAAATGTAAATTAGTTTGAAGCTGCATTTATGATTTGCGGTTTGCGGTATAACATACCAACCATGCCGAAGACGGCTGTAAATAGATCGTCGAGGAAGGCGTTTGCAAAGCTGCCCATGTTTGTTGAACAACCTCGTAGAAGAGCAGCCGCGGCGGGACTGGGACATGTAGCGTCAGTAACAAAAGCAGGCGAAGTGCTATTTGTGTAACCACAGCATTGGAACTGTAAATTTTTTATTTATTTATGTTAGCAAAAGAGCAGATAAGCAACATTTATAGTGTTTGTGTGTGTTTTTGAAACTTGTGGCTGATATCCCACTACAGAAGGGTAGGGTAGGGTAGGGTAGGGGGTTTCATACCGAATCCTGTATCAACACCTGAATAGACGAATCCTGTTCTGCATATATAGGCTGAAACGTCTCTTTCAGGCGCAACGTCATGATCCAAAGATATAAACCGACAGCCAGGGTAAAGACACCGCAGACTGTAATCATGTATCCGCCAATCTTTAAGAGACTCCGCTTAAGCAATGCCAGGCCAGGAATCATGAAAACAAAAGTGACGAGGATGAAGCCAGCGTTGACGATGCCAGCTAAGAGGGGGAACATTTGGTAGAGAAGATGCCGGGTAGCGTCTCTGCCGTCGACAGGTGTCTTGTTTCTTTCTTTCATGGCGCTGATTGAGAAGCCGAGTTCGATTGCTCCGGTGGCGAGGAAGAGGAGGTCAACCACCAAGGTGGCGAGGAAAACCTTGTCAGGCATATTTGGGAAGGGATATTCTGCCCTTTTTTTTTTTGTTGGTTGATTCAGAAGAAGAAAGAGTTTCGTATCAGAACAAAGGATGCTTGCTTGATCACAATTCTAATAATTTCCCGAGGTCGTTTGTTTTCTTCGCTTTCCAACCTGAAGATACTTTTGTTCCGCAACTTGCTGGCTTGACGACCGGCGTCCAGACTATCTCTCTCCTCTCGAATAAATCAAGTGAATCGAAAAAACCAAGACCCAGGCTCGGAGATAAAAGGAATGTAATATGGTTCAAAAAAAAAAAAAATTAAGAAAAAAAAATTCCTATTAGATCTCAACTGCCGGCAGTGATGCACCAGAAAAGAAAATAAAAGGGCTACAGAGTGAAATCTGACAGCTGTAAGAAAGGAATCACAACAAAAAAAAAAAAAGAAGAAGAAAAGAAGAGAAGCACACAAAAAAATAATGGGCTAAAGTTCACGTACATGCACCAGGCATGAAGAAGGAAAAGAAGAAGAGAAAAAACAAAAGAGAAGAGAAGAGAAGAAGATAGTTGTACGACTTTTGTCTGGAAACCATCATGGCAGGTTTCTTGTCGTTTTCTGGTGCAGTCCTCGAACAGGCAGCGTTTCAGGACTGAGAGGTGAAGCAGAAGCGCCGCCATGGGGCAGGGGTGATACTTAGAGTAGCCAATCAGAGGGCTGAATTGAGACCCCAAGTCGCCTGATTGGGGAGTAGACGGGGCTGTATTTGTTCTTGGCTGTTAATGCGTTCCTGCGGTTGGTTGATTTGACGGACTGTTTTGTGACGGCTCATGGTAGAATTGTAAAACAAAACGGTTGAAAAGAAGAGAAACAATATTGGCATCCCTGAGTTCTTGTTCTTTCTTACTGCATGCTGCTATTACTCTCTCTCTCTCTCTCTCTTACCCCAAGTCGGCGCGCCATCTTACCTCATCCTATCACATTTCCAGCATCACTTTATATACAGCACACAATAGCTTCCCTTTTTTATTTTATTTGGTTTAACATTTCTCTCTTTTTTTTTTTAAGGCGGAATTTGTTGAAAACCTGAAGCATTCCAAGATTGTTTCACCAGCGCACTTGTACGAGGACGGACCCCGTTCCAGGATCAAATCCATCTCACTGCTATTAATACTACAAGTCATAAGTTAGTACAACAGGCTTTGTCTCAGCCCGGCTGTGGCGCAAGCTTCCGGAGCCTAGTTTGTCCCCTCATATATCAGGCATAACTCGTACAAGAGTAATCAGGCATGAAGTTCTTGGAGCCTGATAAATTAGGCAAAAAGCCTGTGAGAATTTCATTATTAATATTTTCTTCAACGGGTCCTTCGTTTAGTGAATATCCGCGGGCTACGGAAGTATAACAAGTCTCAGCCGTGTTCTATGCATTAAAACGGTACGGTGGCCCCACATAAGAGGACTGGGGGGTGGTAGGAGAAAAGCTCCAGACCCAGCCGCCAGCTCTTAATCAAACCAATTGCATTTGGTCGGCAATTGATAGTCATAACTTGTAAGCAACAGACCGCAGTAATCTGAATGGACGCCAAAAAAACGCGGTCCTTTGTATGGGCGAGCTTGGAGCCCTCTGCTAGACGCACTGGTGGAACCAAATTAAGCAGGCTGCGATGGCAGGATGAATCCTTCTCACACTGTGACCGGCCCTTGTTGCTGTAGCTGCCTAAAGCAGTAATGACCCCCCATTTCTTCGTTAACCCAAGCTTCCTGACAGCCCACGAGTACAAGTATGGCGTGCCCTGAAGATGATCATTCAACGGGTGCTGATCAAGATTGATGCCAAGAACAATGCTAACTGTACTTGTACATGGATGGAGTACTCGTATAGCATTCTCGTCAGTTTTTTTTTTAAAAACAAAAAAAAAAAAAGCTCTTATACAGGCCCCTCCTTGTTGAGTTAAGGTCTATCTGTGTACTTGTATTACTAAGCTCGACAACAACTATACAAGTAAAGACTATGGAGCCACAGTTTGGTGGTCCATGTCAGCAGCTCCAAGAAGCTTGGAAGGAAAAGTACAGGCGCGTAAGTACGCACAGGTGCAGGGACTCGCGTCAGCTTTCACGCGTCGCCCGTGACGATTTATAAAGACAACGTTCGTGGTAGTACCCCGTAGTAGTATTACGGGCTGCTTGTATGGAGAAGTACTTGTACAGTACGGAGTATAATGTCATTCATGCAGCACGCAGGGGCTTTTACGCTTGTCTCTTCAAATTCCATATCATGGTACAGATACGGAGTACAGGTACATGCAAGCATGCTGCGAGAATCATTGATTGTGGGCAGGGTTTGGAATATAGATGGTGACCCTCTGTTGGTCTCACTTTCGCACAATCCGTCAACGAAAGTACATTTATCTTGTTATTGCAGATATAGCAAGGTATGTACTAAGCTATAAACTTGGTAGAGAGCCGTACTCGTAGCTCAAAAATACATATCGGCCGAGAGCCTTGACGAAACTACTGTAATTCACTCCACTGCCTTGCTTACTGGTACGTACAAGTAGTAGGGTACGTA
Source organism: Trichoderma oligosporum (assembly GCA_015266385.1). Taxonomy (NCBI): domain Eukaryota; kingdom Fungi; phylum Ascomycota; class Sordariomycetes; order Hypocreales; family Hypocreaceae; genus Trichoderma; species Trichoderma oligosporum. Next base: position 1,555 of record JACBYL010001135.1, on the reverse strand, counting down.
GTAGCACCGAGAGTACAAAGAGGTAAAGTACGAGTAATACTTCGATGCCTCCCCATTATGAGGATCCCCCCTTGCTATCTGCTATAGAGAGAGGGTGACCGGCAAAATGCAACAAAACGCTTCGGAGTGGAGGCTTGCTCCCCTAGTCCGACGCGCTGACGACAGGTTTAATGTTGCGCCAATACAAGTAGTAAGTACTACATTACTTGTTTATACGGAAGTACAGGCAATAAACAAGTAGAAAGGGTATTGGTACAAAGTAATAAGCCATAGCACATGGTAATGATGGAGGATGATGACAGTCGAACCGAGTCTGGCCTCCCGCCCCTGAGTGTGGTCGAGCCAACGGTAATCGTGATCCAGCCATCCACAAAATAAGTCGGCAGCTTGATCAAGTGATGAAGAGGGAATAAATGGATGAGCTTTAATAATACTATACAAGTGCATTATTCGTAATACTTGTACAAGTACGAAGCATCTTGGTAATAGCCCCTAGAGTAAATCTGTACTCTGTACCCCGTAAAATACAAAGAAAGAGTACTACTACCTGTAATACGAGGAATAGTTTCAACATCCCCTTCCTTTTGCATCGATTCCCTGTGTTTGATCTGTCAGAGGCTAGCTGTTATGGAGAGAGCGGCGCGAGCGTTCCGTAGATCTCATCACTTTACCTTTATCTTGTCTCCTAACCTTAGTTGTTTGTGCAATGCTGTGTATTAAAACTAAGCCTCTCTCAATTTTCTCCACGCCTCTACAATCATGGAAAAAGAAAAGAAAAAAATCTTCAACATACTTGTTCGATGGAACCTGTACTCCATATTCTGTACCTCATGCTTTGTACTCCTGGCTGTCATGCTCATAGGGCGCGATTTAAATATAGTGGTTGCAAGGAGAGACAACATTGTACATGTCTTCAATCGGCCCATAAAGAGGCATGATCCACTGTTTACATGTATTGAACGTTGGAAGAGAGCGCTGGAAGGCTTTGGGATTTCGGATTATACAGTAACAATATTTGTTTATATGTACTGTGTGGGGGTCAAATTGCTGACCCTATTTTACTGCCCCTCTTTTTCTGCCGGGTGCCAAATTCCATCCCAGCTACAGACATGGTTTTCTGTCCACTCATCGATTCTGCACCGGTCATCAGCAACCATCGCGCGATGCCAAACTTTTACCCCCCCCCCGTCATGTCGCACACAGTCTAGAAGATGGTGTCAAAAACAGGGCACTAGTACTAGCAGTACGAGTAAGTTGACGCAACAGAATCTGCACAGGGCTGAAAGCTGTCGAAACTTTTTCTCCTCTCCGCTGCAAGCGCCCCGACAAAGCACTAGCGCTCAGACATGAGGGAAGTGGGGGGGGTTGCTATCGGGCCTAGCCACTGGTGCTAGCAAGTATTACTATTAAGTATTGATAGTAATACTAGCACTGGTAGTGGTACAAGTAGTACGAGTACTGCTAGTAGTAGCACGAAAAGAATGGAGTACTGTACTCGTAAAAGCATACTTGTAGCAGAGTCGCTTATCCAGCAAGGCCCCCCCCCCTTCAAAAT
>JACBYL010000114.1:0-39843 GCA_015266385.1 Trichoderma oligosporum | reverse complement strand
CGAGAAACAATCTATCTTTGCTTAGATGAAATGATATGCGCAATGGACAGCTAAGGCAGCACCAAGGAAGACGCTTACATATGGACAAGTTGGCCAACAAAATGTATGAGTTTGTGTATATAAACACGGTTACGCGGAATAGAACCAAATCGAGGTTCTAGCAAAGTCTAGCTTTCAACATTGAAACAATACAAGATTTTCAATATGAAACTGATATGTACTACATATAGTATAAGTAGTAAGATGAGATTTCACATAGAAGTAGTAGTAGTAGTAGTAGTAGTATTAATTATTATTAATGTTGATATACCTTCTCTCTCTATCATCCATCATAACAGCATCAACTTTCTTTTTTAGCTCATATAAAGCCACGATAAGCTCCTTTTTCTTCCTCTTCTCTTTCTTTTCCACACAGTGATATATATATATAACCAACAGGACACTTTGTTACGTAGCCATTGAAACTTGGTAGATGTCTGTACCGGCTTTTCTCTCTAACAAACAACATGACGTGAAACTCCGCATCGCCTATAAACAAAGATTGATGTTTTCCATTTACAAAAAAAAAGAATAAAAAAAAATAAAATAAAAAAATAAACAAAAACCTGAGATGATTGGCTTTTATTGAAAGCCTTCTCGCCAAATAACTGGTAAAAAGACGATACATGCTTTCCACAAAATGAGAATGGAATCTAGTATCGCGAGAGGTAGCTTCCAGAAGCCGAGGGGTCCACCAATGACTTTGCATGCGTTCATCCAAATGGCCACAAAGGCGACATAGAAGAAGTGGTATGCTAGGACCAGAGGCCGCTGAATAATACCAGCTAGTAAACCGGCTGGCCCGTCTGTCCATCCGCGGCGGAAATACTCAAAGCAGCCCATCTGAAGGGCGCGCAGCTGAGGGTCGTTGGCGGCAAAAAGGGAGTAGAGAGCCTGAGCGAGGGTGTTGATGATGCTGGTAAAGTTCTTGCGGCGCCAGTAGAGCTTGTTCATGGCGTTGCGAATAGCCGCGGTATCTTCGAGGCTTGGGATGCGGTTGGGATGCAACAGCTCAGAGAGCAGCAGCACATCATTAAAGGCGACGGTCATGCCACCACCCGTGAGGGGATGTCGCATATTTAATGCGTCGCCAAGTACGACAAGACCGCTTGGCGTCTGAGGAGTCGCAGGGAGCCAACTGTTGGGCATACTTCGTGGGATTTTTCCATCGGCAAGGGCCCGTTCGGCAGCCGGACGGACAGATTCCGGCAGTGCGGGGATGGCATGGTTCTTGATGTAGCCACGGACTCCTCCGGCTTCGGGTGAGGCTTCGGGAATGCCCTGGGGAACGTCAAAAAGGGCTCTTGTCTCGTGAGTGCCGATTTGGTAGAGGAGGATAGGGAAAGCGTTGCCAATGATAACATGGCCATGGAAAGGTTGGGGTAGCTTCGTATCAATCAGTTCAAGAGCGTAGAATTTGCTCTTGACGACTGGTTTCGTGTTCAGGACTTGCTTCCGGAACTTGGAATCGTAGCCGTCGGCAACAATGGTTAGCTGACCAAAGAAGTAGTCGCTTTTCTTTTCTCCCGTCTCCTTATTGACTGTTGTCCGTGTTTCCACACCCAAGATTTGATCTGTGTGCTCTCCTCGAACAGTCTTGATAACCTCCGTCTCGACGACTGTAATATTCTCATGGGCCAAGCATGCCTTTCGGAGTTGCATAATAAATTTGCCGTGGTGGAATCCTCGTCCGTCCTGTTTCTTTCCACCCGTCCCTCTTCCTCCCCATGCATGCGTCACTTGACCATTTTCATTAAGGCCGGGGTAGGGAATGGTGCAAGGCTCTCCATGATAGATGACGTTGTAACCGTAGCAAGGAATGGCGTCAATGTCATCAACACAATGACCCAAGCCAAGCTTTCTCAGGGCCGTCAGCCCGCCAGGCTGCAGTAGTTCACCCACGATCCTGTCGGGCTCTTGCATCCATCTCTCGAGAAGAAGCACTGAGCGTCCTTGGTTTGCCAGCGCATAAGCAGCCGCGCAGCCAAAGACTCCAGCACCAACGACAACGACATCGGCCTCGTGGAGGACGTCACGCCGCTCGCGAGTATTGGCTTGTGAAGTCATGGTTTCTGACATATTGGTTTGCCGATTGGGAGAAAAAAGAAAGGGTTCGTTTCACAATGAAGGAAAATTGACTACGTAGAGAAAGCCCAAAAAAAAAAAAAACCAAAGTGAATAGTCAGATCTCGGTATGATATGCGGTGGGAAGAAAGGGAAGAGTTTCGTGTTGTTGATTGTTTATATTCCGTCTTCTTCGTTGGGCTCGTTATATGTTTGTCGACGGTTTCTCGGTAGAATCGACGACTTGTCTAAAGACAAGATGCTAGCTAGCATGTGCAAGAGTCGAAGCAAAAATTGATTGATTTAACCACACAGCCCTTGTTCATGGCATGATATGACATGCCGAATATGATGAAAAGAGGAGCAGCTCCATCACATGATTGTGGAACGATTGGAATGCCTTTTCTTTTGATAAGAGTTCGCGCAATCTGGGCTTACGAGGTGATGGATCAGAAATTGCCTAGCGGTCAAGGGGTCCGAATACGATTGCGGGATGGCGGGGAGTAAGGTTACTCTATTGGGTTTAGTGGTAACCTGTTAACTTCTTTTATAACCAGTGGGTGTCTAGGTACGTACTCCGTAGCAGAGTAACCCACTATTTACCTAGTAGTGGTACTAAAGAAACTGCAAGCGAAACCTGACTCCTTTAGTCTCAGTAAACCATTGATGACTAATCAACCCATACTCCGCTTACATAATCAACAACTGTTGATTGGGTCCTCGATATCATCAATCTTCATTGTTCATTGAAATCACGTCCCTTTGATAATACTAATGAATTTTTATGAAAAGAAAGAAAAAAAGATATCAAAAATATGCAGACATAAATGGCATCTTAAGAAATAATATATATTATAGAGTCCCTTTCCTAGATTTGGGCGAAGTAGCTGAAAGTCGTAGGGTATAGGGTATCAAGCCGCAGTATTGGAAATAGGGAATCTCTTTACTCAATCACTATCTCAATTACAGTATCAATGACCAAGACTTCATTCATTTTCATATATAGTTCGTACTATTAAATGTAAATTCTTACTTAGATAAAACCACCTCATCTCCTTATCATAACCCTGTGCATTTGAACGCCTGATATAGATCATATTCCTGGGCGGAGGCGGATAAGCCAATTAATGCTCTTAGGCGTGACAAGCTGAACCAAGGCCCAGAAGCATCCTCGCGGTGATATTTCATATACTGGTGAGTATTTTACGTGGCCAATTCTGTGTGCTAGCAGACTGGATGATTTGGGCAATTGTAATGGCTTACTCAGCAGCTTTCTTGGGCAGATCCTCTCACTCTTCCAAAGTGGTGGGTTAATACGTTCCTTTGGCCAGCGTTGTTTCATAAGTTGTGCTATGCCAATCGGTCCATTTCTATATTTTCTATGCCAGTAGTTGGTACTTTCTTCATATATCTTTACTAGATCTAGCATTCGATAAGCTTTGTTCCTAAGCATCACTCTGTCGCATTGAAAATGTCTAACAAGATGAGCCTTGTCGTCGCAAAGGAGGTTCTTGATACCATTCGACTGAGGAAAAATTCTGGTCGAGAACAACGTGTTGACATATCAACTCATAAGTCAATTCTAGATCTTCCTCTCTTAATCGTAGATGAAGATGAAGAGACTCATTGGTGCCTGAAGTGTTCATTTTTGGGTTTACTGATCTCGTAACCCAAGGTATGATGAGAAAGGCAACAGGATTCCACCAATTATGAGATCCATAAACGAGAATGGAGCTGGGCCTATAAGAGCATCTAACTCTTTGGTGACAGCAAAAGGCACGTCTATGTTTTTTTTTTTTTTTTTTTTTTTTTTTTTTTTTTTTTTTTTTTTTTTTTTTAATTTGGATCTTAACTTTCTACATCCATCAAGGCCACTGAATGAAGGACCTGGCGACAGGATAAAGCAATGTTAATCGTCTTGTCTTACTGCACATCCTCTGAGAGAGTCTCAGTCTCAATCATGAATATTACTGGACTTCCATATTTTCCACAATTGAGGGAGTCAAGGATGCGAACGGGATAAAAGCGGATCCATGGAAAGGCTGACAACGCCGAGATGATGGATCGGATAATGTCATTAGTATATCGTGATGGTCGACCATTCGTCTCTCCTTGTTGGTGCCTCCAAAGAGATAGCCGGAACCCAGGGAGTACTTCTTGTCCTTACGACTAGCTTACACACACATTGCATAGTTTATCATAGTATTCCTTCTTTTCTTGTTCTTCAGGCTTGTAAGGTTGCGGTGGCTCGAGCGTCTTGTTCAAGGATCTGCTGCTGCTGCTGCTGCTGCCGCTGCTGCTGCTTGTAATAGTATGTGTAGACTTGTGATGACGCTTTGGTGGCTTAAATTATGTTGGCGAAGCGAACCAGGATGGAGGAAAGTTTAGTTGAGGGAGAGGAGAGGATTCGTGCTCTCTAAAACTCACTACTGTCCATATCACTCCTATTATACTCGTTAATTGAGCAGCCCTTGAGGTTTGAAAAGGGGGGATTGGCTGGTTTGGGGGAATTTTCTTCTTCCAGCAATAGTAAATGATGGACTCACTATCACTAGCCTAGCAATCTATCCAAGTTTGTTTAAAGACAAGAAAGAGTTTGGCTAGCTAGAAAGAGTGTTGGCTATCTATCTATAACTACAACAAGTTTTGCTAACAGAAAAAAAAAAGAGAGTGGGATGTATGTGTTTGTTGGTCGATGTAGCTCCGTTTGAGGTTTACAGTAGGCAGTTAGTTACCTGTCATACAGGCTAGATGAGATGAAAGGCTTCAGTGGGTTGTGAATGTCAGTCAGTATTAACAAGGTTGCTCTTGGTGCTTGAATCGTCTTCTTATACGCACGAAGACGACTGAATGCTTGGCTAGTTTTACAGTCTGTCACCGGTAGCGACACAACGACTGGATCTACGCGTTGAGCCTACAAAGTCACCATAGATTCACCATTAGGAGCAGTAATTGGTCATGAATATTAAGGTTTCAATGGAATGAAAGGATGGGAAAGGATTCTGAAAGTGTTAAAGAGGGAAATATGGATAATAAAATAAACCATGATCAGTGCCAGCCTCATGGCAACAGGGTGAATAGTAGGCCAGACCGTGAATAAAGCAAGAAGTCAAGTTGGAAGCATGTATGACGAGACAGCATACGCAATAATAGTGTATATAGCGATTCGTTTGCTTCTTATCTAAATCAAGGACGTGATAAAGAGGCAGGCATAGCTGAGGTAGACCGTTTCCAGCGATGATGTGACAGGCATCAGCCATTGCTGTAGCTTAAATGATTGTTATCACGTTATAGAGTGAGGATTTCTAGGTACATCAAAGCAAAACAAATTATGTGACTCTACTATACTAGGTAGTTGTTGTTAAAAGACAGCTATTTTGCATCTACTTTCAGCTGGCTGTAGTGAAGCTTGCCGTCAACTCCAACATTCCTTTTGTTGGGCACTGCATATGTTTCATCCGGAAATGCATGACAAAGAGCATATGAGCGCTGATGAAGACACTTAGCATTACTACTCCATAGACACATCCAGGAAAGAAACTGGCCCTCCATCGTAACATCCCCTTTCCTCCACCAAATACCACATCCTCGTAGCACCAGAATGCCACCCTTTCCCCTCACCACTGCCAACATGTACTGCCTTGGGCACCTGTAGGTAGTTAGTAAATGCAGTTCATACTACAACTTCAGAAGCCTTACAAATCTCGAGTTAAAACTCGCCCCAACAAATGCAAGCACCAAAAAGTTTTGTTCGAGTCATCGGCCGCGCGTTTGGGTTTCGGGATATGCCGGGGCGCTCATGCGGATTGGCTCTTGAAAACCTGTTGGGAACCTAAATAGAATTTTTTTTCCTTTGTCAGCTCCCGTGGATGTCACGAGTAGGCTGATAGAGTGCGGCGTTCAGGAAACTCCGAAGAGAAATGAAGTGCCCGACCCCCCTTCACACACCTTCATCCCTCGGAAGGATGACACGGTGTGATCTCATCACTGGATATCACAATAGCAAGTTGTGACAGCCTCAGATTCCATCCTCTTCATCGGGAATCCGGCGGATCATTAAAGGGGTTCTCACCTTGGTGTTGTCGTCAATGATGAATCCGCTCCAAGCGCAACAAAGATGCTCCTAGGAGAATCTTATTATGGCTCTTGAAGCCAGCGCACTAAAGAGTTTCCTGAGACGATTAAAACAACCTCCTTTTGCATGGGCACTGCATGAGCAAATGTGCCAAGGCGTTGATTGGGAAGGGCATAGGGCAAATCTCGTTTGGCTTCGGGGAATGCCGGGGCGCTCATGCGGATAGGCTCTTGAAAACCTGTTGGGAACCTAAATAGAATTTTTCCTTTATCAGTTCCCGCGAGTGTCACGAGTAGGCTGATAGAGTGCGGCGTTCAGGAAACTATAAAAGAGAAATGAAGTGCCTGATCCCCCTTCACACATCCTCGTTCCTCGGAAGGATGACACAAAGTGTTCTCATCACTGGATATCACGGAAGCAAAGTTGTGATATCCTCAGATTCCATCCTCTTCATCGGGAATCCAGCGGATCATTAAAGGGGTTCTCACCTTGGTGTTGTCGTCAATGATGAATCCGCTCCAAGCGTTACGAAGATGCTCCTAGGAGGATCTTAGGGCGTACTAAAGAGTTCCCTGAGACGATTAAAACAACCACCTTTTGCATGGACACTGCATGAGCAAACGTGCCAAGGCGTTGATTGGAAAGGAAACAAAGGCATCGGACAAACGTATATGGTGGTTGAGAAGATGTTGGAAGAATGGAGGGAAGAAAAGAATCACAAAGATGAAATCGGGAGAAGCGGTGTTCATTTATAGTTCTATATATCTCGAGTTACAACTTCCCATCGTGGCTGGACTCTGACCGATCTAAACGCAGGAACTACTGTCGTCATATCATGCAGATAAGGCCTTTTCCCATTATACCTACCTTACAGATTCAGTATCTAACAAACATATTGACAGGATTATGATGCCTACTCCCTCAACGGCATATCGTGATCAGCTGGGAGGCAGTGGCTGACGATGTTTGTGGGTGGCATCATCTTTCCTGTTACAAGCGATACCCTTTCTCAGCCGAGCTGGGGCAGGGAATACGCTATCTTGAGTATGAGTTATTAAAGGCATTTGAGGAAGTAGGCGTGTGGTTTTGGCTTTTGGAAAGCAGAAATTCACACTGACTACTTGGGCACAAGTTCGAGACAGACTTTTGAAATGTATTATTACTATATCGTTACCGGAGCGTCCTTCTATATGTGTTTTATTAGGCAGATGTAGTGACTAAATGGGAAAATAGATTTTGTTTTGACAGCATCAAGCGGTTAATCTTGCCTGTTTTCCACTGGTATCAATGCTATGTGCAGTCCTTCCTGATTGAAGTCCCTCCTAATTGAAGTCCTTCCTGATTGAAGTCTTTGCTGATTAAAGTCTTTCCTAATTAAAGTCTTTCCTGATTAAAAGTCTTTCCTGTTTAAGTCTTTCCTGGTCGAAGCGAAGCGCCACAGGTAGGCAGGCTCAAGAGAACTTGTAGAGAAGCCTTCATAATATACTTAGTAGGTAGTGACAATTAAAAGGCATTTGAAGCAGCGTCGTGTGACTACGGGGTACACACGATCATGGGCATGTATGTGGCCATTCCTTTGCAGCTGTTCCTACAAAGTAAAAAGCATACCCCCTTCCATAGATTGACAACTATGCAATGCGTAAAGATGGCCCATATTTACATCAACACCATCAACACTTAATTCCATGTTTAATCAGATCATCATATTGAGTTCATTGACATCATCTACGAGCCCTACACTACACATCTATGGACCCTAGACTTTCTGGCTCCTTGCTCAATCATCGTCTTCCAGCTGCGGCCGTATACAAGCTCTTGATATCACTTTGCCATTGATCAACATCTGGCCTCAGGATACGGCGATCGTACGTGTATAAGCCGTTGACTTCGCCCTCAACATCGGTTGTCTGTGTCCAAACGCCACCGCTGCAAGCATAGCGCTCGACCTGCTCACGAAACTCGCGGAACAACACACTCGCACGATAATTGTACGAAACGAGGTCAGCATTGACTTCATACGTTTGGTTGATGGTGTTGATAGCCTCTTGAATATTCCAAAGACTGGTCATCATGGTTTAGCCACTTTAGCCGTTCAAAAAACAAGCAAGCATTGGGAGAAGAGGAGAGTGAAGACTAACTGTTCAATTGAGACGTTGTGGCCAATACCACCAAATTCGCCTTGGAAGCCGATGCGCTTAGGATCATACGGAGAAGAAAGAGTTGAATAAAAAGGAGTACCGCATTGGGGGTTTGCATAGTGGTGATTATCCTGAAGTTGTTAAAAAAATAAAATTATTCCCTTAGAAAATAATGCAGATCTTTATGGGGATTGACTTACTGAATAGTTACCAAAGCCGTGATCGTTCCATCCGGTGGTAGAATCGATGAGTCTTGTCGGATCGATGCTGCGGACAACCTCCACAAGCTTCTCCTCGGGATATGGCGGACCCTTGAGCTGCCCCCAGCCTTCGTTATAGATAATCTGTGTATATTTTCACAGAGATTATGTCAGCCTTGAATCAGAGTGATGGTGTGGGAGATTACGAACCCAGGTAACGATTGAAGGATAGTTCTTGTGCTCATTGATCAAAATCTCGAGCTGACGCTGGAACTCTGCTTGTTGATCGGGATTAGGAGGTCGATTCCCGTCATTGGTCAGACTGGGCATGTCTTGAATGACCATCAGGCCCATTTCATCGCAAGCTCGGTAGAATAAATCGGGCTCAACTTTGATCTGCAATTAAATAACTCGATTTAGCATTTTGGTCGGCAAGATAATTGGCGATGGATAGATAATAAACAAACGGGAAATAAAATATTATAAGGAAAAAAAACCAAAAAAAAAAAAGAAGAAGAAGAAGAAGAAAGGCTACTCACGTGCTTTCTGAGCATGTTGAAGCCCAGCCCCTTGAGCATCTTCAAGTCATACACAAGAGCTTCTCTGCTAGGCGGCGCATATAGTCCATCAGGCCAAAATCCTTGGTCGAGCGTACCGAACAGGAAAGTAAATTCTCCATTCAGGAGCGGCCGTTGCACGCCCTTTACCAGGCCAGCTGTTATTGTGCGGAAGCCAGTGTAACTGGAAACTTCATCATCGCCCAAAGTCACCGTTAGGTTGTACAGAGTCGGAGAGGATGGGGACCAAAGCTTGGGCTGATGAACTTTGAAATTGAATTCTTTATCTGAAGGGCCCTTTTGTGAAGCAATGGTGTGGCCGTCGAGACCAATGACAGATACTTTGACCGAGCCACCTTTCTTGGCCGAGCTATGGGCTGTTACGGTAACTGTCGACGATGTTAGATGCTCAGTCAAATATCTAGATATCGCATGACGAAAAAAATAAAATCATTGTTGCAGTGATTGCATACCCGTTCCATCCATGCCAGCAGCGACATCAAGCTGAGTTATATAGTTTGAAGGCACGCTTTCTAACCATACGGATTGCCAAATTCCGGAGCATGATCTATAAAAGATATGGCTAGGATTTCGAGTCTGCTTTCCGATTGGGATGACGTCTAAATCTGTAGGATCGTAAACGAATACAGCCCTGGGCTTTCGATCAATAACTGCAACATAAACTAAACGACAGAAACCTGAATCTTGCCGCCAAAAAAAAAAAAAAGTACACAAACTTACAAGCTATTCTCACCACCAAAATTGACGAATTTGGTTATATCCAATCCAAACCGGAAATATCCTCCGGTATGGTTTCCGGCCTTGACCCCATTCACGAATACTGTCGCCTGATAGTCAACAGCTTCAAAATTTAGGATCACATTCTGCCCGTGCCAATTTCGCGGTATCTTGAAACTGGTGGCAAACCACATGTATGTGACATTTAGGGTCTGCAGTCCCGAAAGGCCGCTTTCAATACATGACGGCACCAACACTTCTCTCTGAAGTGGGCTCGCAGGCGGGTTACCAGAGTCGGCACCGGCATTGGCAGGCTGGAAGGTCCAGATCCCATTGAGGCTCTGCCAGACATCACGCTGGAGCTGCGGCCGAGGGTATTCTGGCCATGGATTGGTACCAACCTTGTAAGTCCAGTCAGTGTCAAGGGGCGGTTTCTGGACTGCGTAAGGAACTGGCTTGCCGCTCTGCGCAACAGCAGTGCCGAGAGAGCACGCGAAGGTAAGGGCGAGGGTGGCTGATGAAAATAGCTTCATCACAGCTGCAGATATCTTCCTATAAATCAAACAGGCTTCCAGCAATATAACCAATGGGTTCAAATTGTGCGTAAGTACGGAATGCTTCAACTCTGGGACCAGGACACCATCAATTTATACCTGTTCTCTTTCCACCTTTGAGGGGAAGACTGTACCATCATTTCCACCATGCTTCCCAGGATACTCCCTTTACAAATGGGCTTTACTTCCCCTCTTTTCACCTTCTCTTCTTAAGTTCCAATGTCACGCTGCATGTAGGCTGCGGCCTGCTGTCCTACAGATGGATGCCGATCTTCCACCTCATCGTGACGGGTGGTGTGGAGATGCATAGAAGCGAAGCCGTTTAGAAAAGCAGGCAAGACGAGCGGCAGATGGAGGGGCATGATAGATGGAACATGCTTCAATTGCTCTTTGGATCGTATGTTTTTGTCTCTCTCCAATGAGTTTGGGTTAATTTTGGTTTAGAGGAAGAGTGTTGGCACAAAGCGAAGAGCGGGGCGATGTCGATCGGTGCGGAGAAAGAGGATCTTAGATCGACGCTTCCCCAGATTCTTATATAATTGATTAACTAATCAATTCTTACGCGAATTTTTATTAATTAATTTAATAATTAATCAATCCTTATTAATTCGTTTATCAGCATATTTTGAAAAATAATTTAGTCTTATCAAGGGAAAATGTATTTAAAAGACGAGATATCTATAGAGAAAGGAGCCAAACTTATAACCAAGAGTGACATTTATCTAAATGTCTTATCGGTATCTATTAGTAGTGCATCGCTAGTTAAGGTAGGCTGCTATAATAGTACTAGATAGCCTAATCTAGGTAGTAACCAGTAGTAATAAATAAAGGTGGTTAATGGGTTTAATTCGTCCATATTCCCCACTAACACTAACCGCATCGAGTACTTGGACTAACACTAACCCGTATCGAGTACTTAACGGCATTCATGCTCTACTGCCTGCTTGTCCACTCGGGGTTGACTCTAATCATCTTTCGGTTAAGGAATTCTCCAATCCCAAGTTCTCCAAGCTCGCGTCCACAACTTGAGTCCTTCACTCCTCGGCTCCCGTACAAGCGGTAGAATTCATAAAGATCATACCGCAGTCGATCCGATCGGCCACCTTTTGTGCCCGTTCCAGATTCTTGCCAAAGACATACGCCCCAAGACCAAAGGACGTCCCGTTGGCAACCTTGATAGCCGCCTCCTCGCTCTTTACGATATAGACAGAGGCAATAGGTCTGAGATTTCTTGTTGATATAGCGGATTATCCTTGGATATGCCGGTGATTATGGTTGGCTTCATGTAAAATCCAGGACGGTCGTACCGCCTGCCACTAACGACGACTCGTGCACTGTGTGGTTCAGCTTACTCAATTTATCCTAATAGGCCCTGAAGAATGCTGTCCGATACAATGGGCCCGATGGATGTGCTGCTGTCGACAGGATTGCTGAGTTTGAGCTGACGGGAAATTGAGACTAGACTCTCGAGATATTTCTTGCCACACTCCTCTCCGATAAACAATAAAATGCTTGGTTGCTACATAGGCCTGGCCTGTGCAAGCTAAATGGCCAGCGGCACCTTTGGTGATTTCATCTTCAAGATTGGCATCCTCAAGCACGATTAACGGGTCATTTCCGCCAAGTTCTAGGACTACCTTTTTCAGTTTGCGGCCAGCTCGCTCACCAGCAGATGCACCGCCCTTCCGCTACCTGTCAAGGTTACTCCGCGGACCCTGTCGTTATCGATGAGTTTTCCAATCTGCTCTACGCTGCAAAAGATATTTGTTTAGACGCCCTGAGGGAATCCGGCCTCCCCAAAGAGCCGCGCAAAGGCCAAAGCGCACTGTGGCACTGACGGCGCATGCTTTATCAAGACTGCGTTGCCAGCCGTAATCTGCGGATCTGCCACTTGTGTCAATTGGTAGTAAGGGAAGTTCCAAGGCTCGATTGCTAGGATCGTGCCCAGAGGTGCTGTCGCCGTTACAGACCCGGGCGCCTCAGGAAGCGGGTACGTCTTTTAAAAGGCTCTTGTGTACTTTAGGATCTCAGCCGAAAGTGTTACCTCATAGCGAGACTGGAAGATCAATAACCCATCTCTTGGGTAATAAGAGCAGCATATTCTTTTGAATTGTGACGAAATATGGCAGCTGTCCGATTCCACTAGTCGTGCTATTAGCAGTCATTACCTCGTGGTTTGAGATTTCTAAGATTGTCTTAATGAAATTGCCAGTGGAGGAATTGATAATCTGAAACGTTTTGGGAGATAGGGTGGAATTATTTGGGTTTGCTTGCTGTGCAGGATGCTCAACTACTTTCAGATTCAGAAGAGAAGAGGTTGGCCAATGGATTTTATATTCATAACATAACACAGCTGGTGCTATAAAGGATAATCTTGATATCGGTGATGAGTATGAGAAGCCGGAATATGCTGCAGCTGATGTGGCATACCAAACTGGATTTACCATCGCATGAGCGGCCAATATCCCAATCCGGTCTTAGCTAAGCCGGACTTTAATCACTTCATAAAGAAGGTCAAATTAAGAGGCAAGATGACCGATGAATAACTTTGGAGAGAGGAGAAACGGAGAGAGTAGGTCGGATGGCGGTAGATAGCGGTTGGTAGCTGCTATGTACTACTAGATCAGTGGTCACTATATGTTGTATATAAATGAGATTGCTCTTAAAACTCTTATACATTTAACCCAAAGTGTCTCTGTATGCATTTTATCTTCTCAAACTAAGAGTAATGGGTTTGAAGAAAAGCATTACCATGGTTTGGATATTGGGTGCTTATTAATCAAATCGCCGAATTGCAACTATTGATTTCTCACATGTTTTATCAATCTTCATTTTATAATCCACACAGAAGGCTAGACCATTTGTAGCAGCCCGGTTACCATTTGCAGAATAGCAGTCTAGATGGTCACGAGGAGAGGCGACCGCAGCTGCCTCTATACTGAGCCGCTTTCACTGTGGTCCAGGGCAAGCATTGGTTCGCCATAGCCCAACAAATTGTCTTCATCGCCTTTGCTTATCATCTTGTCAAAGATTTACGATCTGCTCACTTAAACGCCGCAAGAAGGCACTCATGAAGAGGGGAAAAAAAATCATTTTCAAAAATGACTTCAGCAGCAGCAGCAGCAGCAGCAGCAGCAGCATCAGCATCAGCACTTCCGCCATCACACCGTGGGCTTCATAACCTTCAACCCACCCTCATGTTTGACTTGCAGCGCGTGGTTGAGAAGCTTGAACAATACGATGCAGAGAAGAATCCAAAAGGGCTCATTGACTTAGCAAGCTCTGCCAATACGTTGATGGAGGCTGAAATGCTAGAATACAGTAGAAAGTATATCCTCTCCTCAGCCGAAACCTGTGAGGAAGCAAATCCTGATCCAAATTTGGTACCCATGGCGAGGAAATAACGTCTGATTTCTTCGTTAGCTCTTCCATACGGGTCCACGGCTGGTTCGCCTAAGCTCCTCTCTGCCATTGCTCACTACGTCAATAATCATTTCTCGCCGAGCGTGGCTGTTGAGCCATCGGAAATCATGGTCACCAATGGCGTGTCTTCTGTTTTGGGCATCTTGGCTTTTAATATGTGCGATGCCGGAGAGGGTATCATGTATGCAGTGCCCGAGTACGGCATGTTTGCCCATGATCTCTCGTCCCAGACCAATGTTCAAGTTGTTCAAGTTGCGCTGCAAGGAGTGGAGGATAGGTTCTGCGCCAATAGTGTCGTCAGCGTGGTGAAGCAATTCGAAGTGGCACTCCAGAAAGCAGCAAGCGAAGGCATCAGAGTAAAGGCGCTGATTATCTCCAACCCTTGCAATCCACTGGGAAGATGTTATTCACGGTCTATGTTGATCTCGTTGGCTAAGTTTTGTGCAAAGAGGAGGCTGCACTTTATCTCGGACGAGATATACGCCATGTCCGCAGTTAGAACACCGGGACTAGACGACTTCACCTCGGTGCTAAGCCTACAGGAAAAGGATGGCATCTTGTTGACCAATATCTACTGCGTTTCCGGCGCATCCAAAGACTTTGGCTTGGGCGGGCTTCGACTTGGGTTTATGGTAACGCGCAACGCAATCATGTTTCAAACGGCACGAAAATTAGGGTTCGTTTTTTGACTCTCATTATCCTCTCTCTCTCCTCTGAATTAGATTAATAAGCCTGCAGGAGCTTCACGTGGGTGAGCAACTTCGCAGACATCTTCTTCGCCAACTTTCTTACCGACACCAACCACCTGGCTCGCTTTCTTGCCCTCTACCGGCACCGTCTCCAAGAAGCACGCGTACAGGTTACAACATTCCTAGCCGCACATAACATCGTGTTTAATGCTGCCAACGCAGGCCTGTTCTTGTGGATCGATCTGAGCCCGTGGATAGAGCATTTTCAACCCACTGCGGCACTGTCCCCAGAACTCCAACTAACTTATTATCTTATACAGAAGGGGATTTACCTCGAACCTGGCGAGGTGAGTTTTCGACCCTTTGATAGTAATTGACGGCACAGACCGACTGATTCTTTTGTTGCTATTAGGCCTTTTCCAGTCCGACACCAGGTCGGTTCCGTCTTGTCTATGCGGCACAGAATCGAGAGGTACTGGCGCTGGCTTTGGAACGATTAATAGCCGCATTAAACATTATAGGCAAGAGAGCAGAATTGGAACTTGGAACAGACGTGGTG
This sequence comes from Trichoderma oligosporum, assembly GCA_015266385.1. Classification (NCBI taxonomy): domain Eukaryota; kingdom Fungi; phylum Ascomycota; class Sordariomycetes; order Hypocreales; family Hypocreaceae; genus Trichoderma; species Trichoderma oligosporum. Next base: position 24,807 of record JACBYL010000114.1, on the reverse strand, counting down.
AGAGCCAAAAGTACAATTGACGTTGAATCTATTGTCTCTGATGACACTGAGGTACTGGAGAAACAAAAGCATGATACGAAGCGTCCAAGTCATTCTTTACGAAAGTCTTTGAACATTTCCAACTGCTTTAAATGACAAAATTACGGATTAGACAAGATGACTTATCGCCTCTACAGCCCTAGTTGCGATATATTAAACAAGAATTATCATTATCATCATATAATGCCATCATAATATCAACCAACTAATTATATTAGCCGGCTTGCCTCCATTCACCCAAAAAGGCCTTCATACAAGCAGCCGCAGTTGCAGCAGAATACCTTTGCCAAATCTTGTTCTTGTGACTGTCCGCATAATCGCACACGCTCTTTATGACAACCGTGGGGAAGCTGTCCCATACACCGGCGCCCTCCATCTCGAATGCAATTGCTTTCTCACGAGATGCAATTTCATCGCGATGGTGTCCTGACTTCATGACTGAATCCCCAGATACAATGACGCCGAAGTGGATCAAAGGCTTCTGTGCCTCACGAAGCTCTGCATCAGTGGGTTTATGTCTGTCATTAGCATGAATCACACCCTTTGCCTTGTCGATGCGGGCACGAAATATTGATATGCTGTCCTGGCAATGCAGTTCCGCACAGGAAGATTCTAGTGCGGCGTCACAGACGTCGTCGTATGGGCCTTTACAGTTGGCACAGATGTTACAAGCATCTGGATTGTGATGTTTGTGGCGGTAGGCAGGATCATATAGTATGTCATTATCTGCGCCTGGATATGAAGACCTCTGGAAGCCGTCTTTCCCACAGAGTTCTTCAAGGTAGAAAGATGTCTTTTCTCTCAGCGTTTTACGACCCCTTGATCCTGAGAGTTTTGCTAGAAAGGCGCGAATCTCTACATTGGGTCGGCCGAGATTGTCTTGTAGGGTATCCCTTCTCACAACTTTGTTTCCATATTGTCGGCCAAAGTCAAACTGTATCAGTGCCGTGCTGATAACAACGTCTCCAAGGAGAACCTCTTTTTCGTCATCTGTTCCAAGTGGCACTCCTCCACAGATACCCACAACTATTACAAGCTTGATTCCAGGAAAGCTGGCTCGAAAACCAGCCGCCACGCTCGCTGAATTAACTTTGCCCATGCCCGGCATGAATGCCAAGACAACATCGTGGCCGCCTATTCTGCCAGTTGTATAAGCATTTGAATCCCCCGCAGCCTTACTATATGAGAAATCCTTTTCATAATAGTCATCGAAGAGAGCTTCAACGGCGTCGAACTCTACCCGCAATGCGCAGATCAGGGCAATTTGAAAGTCTTCACGACAACTAGGTCGATGGTGAGTCACAGTCGCTTCAGATTCTGCAATATTACCGTCAAATAAGCTGCTAGTTCCCCTGAGGGCCAACTTCGACATAGCATGGAAAGACCACTGCTGTGGGTCGGGTGTACGTCGTCTCTTGTGTCCAGGTGCAGTCCGTCGAGGCTCCACGGATCGCGTGGCTATTTCCCAAGAGTGGGCTGCTTGAGCTCCGTCCCGGCGGTCAGACGGAGATGGTGATTCTGATCTTTGTCGTTTGTGGGAAGGCCTAGGAATAGACTCAGCAAGTCCAAGCTCGAGTTTATGAACAACGTCCTTGAAGAGCGTTTTCCTTATTCTCGAATCTGCACCTTTTCCATCAAGATCGTGAGATCTCAGCCTCTCCGCTATTTTGCGATGAACAAGGAGACAGCCTCTAATGGCTTGAAGATATGAGTCGCTTCTATCCTCTTCAAGGCGATCCACGTAGCTCAGGAGCTTAGCCCAGGTGCCTTGATTTTGGCTATTGTGAGGACTGATATCCATGTCGAGGTTTTGGCCAAAGTCGATTTCAAGTAATAACTTTGCAAAAGACAATAGTGCAGGGTGGCCCATTTGAAAGCTATATGGTTCGGCTGTTGCTGGAAGCTTCGAGCCAAAGGCTAGGTATGGAAACTCTTTCTTGGGACCCGATTTCGACGAATCCAAGAAATAGATCCTTTTCGAGGTGAGCTCAGCGTCGAAAAAGTCCATAAGACAGTATCCGAGTTTGACAGCAAGTGTTCGCTTATCTTTGGTGCTAAACTTTGCCGGCGATGCCCCATGAATCAATGTATCAAGATCAAGAGGTTTAAAAGCCCCTTTCTTGATGAGTTGGTCAAGAGACTCCTTAGATGACGGGCCCGTCCCAGAGGAAGCAGGTCCTGCCCAGGCACCGAATAGCCCATATTTCTCAATAAGCAACATCAATGCCTTTCCTTGGCCAGTGTGCTGTCTGAGGTCCGTACAGATATCGGGGATAGATGAAATTGAAGCTTCGCCCCTGAAAGTCGGGTAAGCAAATAAGTTAAAAGTGACAGACACTTAATAGTCACGAATGCAAGGGTTAGCAAACATACAATTCAATGGAGTCGCAATGCACTTCTTGCCACGATTCCAACTCTGGACATGGTGATAACATGAGTTGTAAACTCGGTAGCACTAAATCCTCGTCAGGGTCCTCAATCAGCTTCAACATCACTTCATGTGGTGTTCCGCATTTGAAGTGCTCAAACAACGTCCCAAGAACAAAACTAGCTCTCTTTCGTATTCTGGCTTTCTTCCACATCCTCTTTTTCTGCTGTTTTTGGAGAGGTTGAATGGCCTGGTCTTGCAAAGGAGGCGCAAGCAGTCGACTGAGTGCATCATTACACTCCGTGACAACATGCAGACATTTGCGAAGCTCCACAGCGTCATTGGGTAGCCTGAAAAGTGTTTCGTTAGGACCTTTTACTAGGTCAACCGCTCCAGATGTCGACTCTAGGAATCCAGTCAATGCTCGTAATCGGGGATAAGCTTGACCTGCTGGATCACTGTGGGTGCTCCGATGCCACGCAAGGCCATCTAACAACAAGCAGAGGCTATTCAATTTTTCCTGGCATTGACCAAATTCTGTTGGATCTAGAATTCGAGGAGATTCCTGGACCATAAATGCACGGCGAAGCTCAATCTCGAATAGTTCGGCGTTGAGGTGCACTCCTTTATGATCGTTGAGGGACCCTGAGTGTGTATGGTAGCGTGCTTTCCTATTGTCCAGCAGGAGCCCTAGACCCTGGAGCAAGCGCCATTCATTCGACTCAATGAGGTAAGGCATCAAAATAGACGGGTATCAAATCAGGGTCTCCAGCTCATTTACACAAAGACTGGGGCACTTACAACGTTCTAATCCGATGCCTCGAGTGACAAGTGACACGAGGAGGAAACAACTCTCAGCGAGAAGATATCATGCGGGGAATCAAGTTCCCAGCCAGCCTCACCAGGGAAATGGTGTCGAACATATGAATCCTTTGTATCAACCCGTGACCAGGATAAACATAATAATCCGCTATCTCATCAGGCTGAGTTGGGGGCAGTTGGGGGCCGCAAGGCCTCTCACACTCATTGTCACTTCCCCGCTTTAGCACGTTGCTCCTTGTATGGTTTGGTTCATTCATCGCATTATCTTTTCAATGTCTGACATGAATTTATTTACCAAATACCTCCCGACATGACAATTAACCTTGATAACGAAGATCTACTCTACGGCTTAGCCTATGACTGTGAAGGCCTTTTCGATCAACTACAAGAGGCCCTATTGAAAACAAAGTCAGAGGTTACGACGATCGAGCTATGCGCCGAATTTCAGCAGCGCTTTGCTATATGGGCGGCACATCTCGGGGTCTTTGCTAGGAAGAGCCAATGTCTAGATAAGAGACTCCAAAACATACCAGACCTTCAAGACCTGGTTGCTCGTTTATTGGATATCCTCCGCCGCTGTCTACAACAAGCAAAGGTCGAAGCGTGTAGTCAAGGGGAAGAGGATCGGGTTCCGATAGGTTTCGACGAATTCTTGCCTAGGGCTTCCCAGATACAAACGACAACTCTAAGAACAATCGACGATACCCTGACTCGACTAAATCGTCTAGGCGTCACTATTCGCCAGTCAAGTCGAGCTAAAATCGAGACAAGAGTGAAGAAATTTGCCGCGGGCCTCGATCTAGACTCATTCGCATATCTATGTGCAAACGCCGTGCAAGCCTTGTATCCTGGTGCCCATCAGGCTCTCAAAGATCTTCTCAGCAAGTCAATGACGGATAGATATGCCATGACATTATTTCTCAACTCTCGTTATAAAAAACTCGAGACTCGTCGAGAGCTAAGTATAGGGCTTTCACCTATCTAGGAAGTACCCGGTGACGAGGCAAAAGCCAACATCCCCATCACCCAGCCGGTGAGGGCTATCAAGAACCCTGTTGTACCGAATCTTTTAAGAGCACATACTGCGCCTTCACAGTCCGACTTGTCTAGCGTAAACATTCAACAGATCAGAAGCCGTCTCAGGCCGCCCGATGAAGCGTCAACAAAGTTTCACAAGACATCCTCAATCCAAGTAAACCAAGGTAACTATCCACAACCACCTAACACGGAGAAGGGCGGCAATATCATCACTTGCCCGTGGTGTTCCGAACTATTAAGCAAGAAAACGCTTTCGGAAAGCGAATGGCGGTATGTAACGCTTGCTTTAACACGCGTCATTTTTATTTTTTTTATATAAACACTCTCACGATATTTACATAGCAAGGCTTTATGATTTCTATCAACGCCTTCGTTATGATGTCTATACATATGCCATTGCGATTTATTTATACTATAAGCCTTTAGGATGTCAAGATATGCATCAGTATTAGAGATGAACTACGCTAAGCTGCTCTCAGTCGACACATAGATCGAGACCTCAGACCTTACATTTGCCTCTGGGAGGGATGTTCAGAAGCGCACCCGGTACATCCCACCTTCGATGGGTGGCTTAGGCATATGGAAGACCACGACTGGCGATGGCATCAGCAAGTTTACTTAACGTCCAGCTGGGTGTGTACTATCTGCGATTTCAACAGAGACGTTTACAGCAATCCGCATACGCTATACTCGCATCTAACAGAATCCCATGCCAGCGATTTCACAAATGCACAGCTCCAAGTTATTTCACGACAAAGTAAGACTGAGCAGCCAAGAGCTTGGAACGATTGTCTTCTATGCTGTTTCACAATAGAAGAGCAAGAAAATAACGGCGAAGCGATGTTCCCTAAACGACGGAAAGGACAGCCGAAGCAAGAGACCACCACCAAAAGCTCCAGAAAGAATCTTGAGATGACGAATCCTCATCCTCATAGTTCAGACCCTGACTCCTCGGACACTTCTTCTGATTCAGACGACATGGGTTCTCATCAACATAGACGACAACAAAGAAAAGATCGCTCCAAGACTGTAGCCCGACACATTGCGGTTCATCTACAAGTGTTGATGCTTTTGACACTACGCTTCGCGGCCTTGGAGAATGACGATGGGGACTTGGATGATGACATCAAGAGTGATTCCGTCGATATAGACGAAGGAAATAGCGCTTCAGAAAGTACTGATCTAGGAAGACTATCCCACGTCGCCTCCGAGGCAGATGCCACGATGAAAGACGTGGAAGACGTAGATGGCGCGGAAAATACGGAGGGCACTATGGATCTAGATGATGGTGTCGTAGGGGACGATGTCCTGGTCCCGGACACGGACGTCGATCTCGAGTTTGTCCCCAGACAGTACGATGACCTTGCAGTCCAGAATGACGATTTCTTAAACAAGGTCATCGAGTCCGGAGCTTATCAGTCTTGGCAAGATGAGTGCAAGGAGTACATGGTTGAGAGTCCACCTGATTTGGAGGAAAAGGAACAAAGAATCCACAAACCTTATGGTCGCCCCAATGCGGATGTCATTATCGACAACAAGTTATATCCTCACGAGATCAAAAAGTTTATAGCTACCAATGGGTCAAAGTTCAAATCCCGAGATCCGCCTTGTGAGCAAGACCGTCCTTTGCTGAATCTCATCCTTCCCACTCCGGTGGCCAGCCCCGTTCCTTCGTTGGGCTTTGGTGAAGAGAGGCAACTAATGGAAGCATCACGAGAGGCTGAGGAAGAACTACCTTACTCTGCCCAGCCTCCAGAGGAAGTGGTCATAAGAGAAAAGGGAGATGCAATGCAACCGTCGCCTAGGGCCAAGTCAATTTTTTGGGGCGAGTTCTCAACGAAGAGCTTTGAGGTTGAAATGCCAGAAACTGGAGATTACGTCGAGATCCCAAATGAAGAACATGCAATGCAACCGTCGCCTAGGGCCAAGTCAATTTTTTGGGGCGAGTTCTCAACGAAGAGCTTTGAGGTTGAAATGCCAGAAACTGGAGATTACGTCGAGATCCCAAATGAAGGACATGCAATGCAACCGTCGCCTAGGGCCAAGTCAATTTTTTGGGGCGAGTTCTCAACGAAGAGCTTTGAGGTTGAAATGCCAGAAGCTGGAGATTACGTCGAGATCCCAAATGAAGAAGATGCAATGCAACCGTCGCCTAGGGGCCATTGGCCAATTCCCAACGATGAGCTTCGAGGTTGAAATGCCAGAAGCTAGAGATTACGTTGAGATCCTAAATGAAGAAGATGCAAGCTATAGTATGATGCCGATCGACACAAGCATTGCCACTAGTACCTCAGAGATGAGGCAGCCAACGGAAGCATCACGAGAGGTCAAGCGTGGACCAGCGCCCTCCTTCCAGGCTGCTCCCAATAGCGTGGGCACTGGGCCAAAAGGAGATAAAAGCAGTTCGGTTTCTTGGGGCGAGTTCTCAACGAAAAGCTTCGAGGTTGAATCTCCCGAAGATATAGGTGGCACCGAGACCCAGTCAGATCAGCCAAGTGACCGGAATAAACGACCAAATATTCATCGAGAATACAGCGCCTCACGCGGCCCCAAGATTGTAAAAAAGAATGGTGTTGTTATTATCCATCATGGGCCTGAAGACTTGGTTGATTCAGACGGTACACGAGAACCGAGATATCGAGGTAGATATGATTAGTGTGTACAACCTCATGCAAGGAATTTTGTTCACACCGTTTATATAACATGTCTACTATTTGCTATTTCGGACTTAACCCATTGGGAAGCTATTTATCCTTATACCTAGCATAAGCATGGCTTTTTTTTAAAGACCCGGCCATTTAACAATTGTCTTAACCCTATTGAATTTAGATTCTAAAGAGGGTTCCTCGACAATAAATGCGCGGCGAAGCTCGGTTTCGAGTAGTTGGGCGGTAGGACGAACTCCTTCGTGGTCGTTTGAGGGGTATCAACTCGTACCAAGATATCTACATACTCGTGAGCAAGTGCTGGCCTAAAACCTCGAGCCTGTGAATATACAGCCACTGTCAATAACCTTCTTGCGATGAGTATGTCAACTTCCAGACGTTGAGTGTTACTTCAACTGAGAAAAGACATCCTACTTCCTTTTACTGACGTAGGGTAGGAGATGATATTTGAAGGGCCTAATCGTTCTTTGATAGTTCAGGCCTGACCTCATATGATGAACTTTGCAGTAGAAACGTTGGAATCCTTTCGAGGTATTCGTTGGCTTGGGATTTGCCTAGGTGAGGAACTTTCTCTCTCTTTCTCTTTCGGTTCGTCAGTAATCTTTTGCTATCGCGCCCGCTGAACTGAGGAGATATCGGCGTTGGGTCACTCTAACGCTACGTTCTCTAGGCACCTGCTTGATGATTGAATCCGATACCTGATAGTACCGTTGAAATGTTACTAACTCTGCGCCATAGGGAGCTCTTTTGACTATTCGATAAGAGGACAGAAGCGCAATTTGCAACTCATATCAATACGAGTCTCGGCACATATCTATGGGATAGACGCCAATATGGTATTGCCTACAGCTGCCTTTCTCGGGTCTTGGTCTAAGGTTTGGACGAAGATCCACTAGCAGTACTCTGTAGATTATTGTATACCTTTCGGACTGCGACATTGAGAGGTTCATGGGCTAGCCATGTTCCGTACTGAAAAAATACTTGGATCTCGGACTAGCGGTTCCTCAGTTCAATTTCGATACTTCCAAAGGCGTAGTCTACATAGTTGTCCAGGGAACATGGGGCATCCATGACTAGGCGCTTATTGCTCTCTTCTGATACAACAATGATAGAGACGATTGACCAAGGCGTGCTTCATGATAAAATTATCCCACTCTCTCGGGTAATGATAGTAGTCCCAAGCCTCGTAGCTGTGGAGTAGAGAGCCGTGGAGAGCCAGTGAGGAGTTTCAATTACCAGCAAGAAACCTAGCACTTGGCTGCCTCTCTTTGCGGCTGAGACATTCGTAATCGCACAACAAAGGTGCTGGGGGGTAATCCCACATTAGCACAAAAAACGAAGTGAAGGAGGCGTTCATTAATGAGTATTGTTGCGGCTGGAGGGATGCAATATATGAGCGTTCCGAAACTCCGACTTTCTTGTGACTTATATGCCTACCTGTATCGGTAGTCCTAGATCTGAAAAGTGATTCAAGCTCGGACCCAAGCTGCGATTCTTTGGCTCAGATGCCAGCAACCGTCGGAAATCGGAGAGCGGGTCAGGGCTTCTTTCCGATGTTGGCCCCTTGATTCAAAGACCCTCTCTTTCTCTCCCTCTCTCTATTTTCTTTTTTTTTTTTCATGTTTGGTGTTTGATCAAACAGTAACTTTGTCAAGGGTGTAAGATGCAACCCCACAAGTCTGCCGATCGAGTCCGTCGGACACACACAGGTTGCTGCGATTAGTGTTTTTGTCCAGGGTGTACAAGTAAGTCTAGATATGCTGAAGATCTGCGCCAAGCTGTAGCAAAGCAAAGCCAAAATAAGTAAAGTGTCCAAAGAACAGATGGCCTCACGCTAGGCCACCGGAGCGGTACCATTGTGATGATGTCTATGAATGCTTCGTACTGTACTCTGCACCCGATAAAGCAAGACATGATCAAACCAGGATTTCCAACCAGGTCATTACTTCCGTAATTCGTGGTTAGTACAAGTACATCGCCAGTTGGCTAAATCATTTTCGCTGGCAGGGGATCATCTCGGAGCCTCGCCTGCTCATCTGTCTGTGCAGCATGTGCACAAAAGCTGCTGATCACGGACTGCCGGACGATCTTGGCTCGCACAAGTACAGTACTCGACAGATTATGGCGTTGGTGGTAAATTAGATCCCGTAATACTAGCTTATGGTGGGTGATGCAGCGATGGACTCTGGCATTTTTGAGATTGTTGGTAGAGTAGAGTCAACTTGCACCCTTTGGTGCTCTGCTGTGGTGTGTGCTGTGGTGTCACACGAACCTCGGTGCTGAATGTTTCAAAAGGGAGATGGGGTACGGCGTACTCCGTATCTGTGCATATGCGCAGCAATGTTTGAATTTCACTTTTGTTTTTCTTCCCGGGTTACCAATAAAGATAAAGATAGGGATACTATGGGTGATGGAGCCAAGCCTTAAGACAAGACCAAGCTGGGAAATAACTCCACATATACTTCGTAACGCAGAGAGTGTCCCGTAAAGAAAAATTGTTTTGTAGAGAATGCAGAGCAAATGGTACGGAGTAAATGGCGGAACAGCATGTAATGGGGCATGTGTACTCCGTACTCCGTAGGTTGAAATATGATCCGCAGTGTCACTAATACTAGAGAGATATGGAGATCGGTGTGGGCTTAGCCTGCTCAGCTATCCAAGTGCCAGTGTCAGCAAGCACCAGGCATTGAGGTCCCTACCGGCGGTCTCTCTCCTGTTAGCGGCTCCGGCGGTATCTGGTCAGATAATAGTACCCGAGACCTAAGCGACAGTTGGTGGATTGGTGGATGATTATTATTAGGTTTGGGCTGCTCTGCATTTGAGGGCCTAAATCCCAAAGATGTAGAGTGTTGTGCCAGGCAAACAAAATACTTGCCATCGGTTGATGTCGGTGAAAAGTGAGTTAGTCCACTGGCTCCTGTGGCCCAGACTGCCATGGCCCTCTCATATGACAGAGTGATCATTTTTTTAACAAGGGAAAAAAAAACTTGAGAGCTGGCCGATAGGACTTGTTTAGTGTGTGTGAAGTGGAGAGAAAAAATGACGAGTGGCATGCAGGGCAAACGGCGACGCCAATTAGAGAGCCTGACTTGCATACATACAGACGACTGCTCGGCGATCCATCTCCTCAGTATGGAGGCGAGCGGCAAATTGTGGTAACGGCGATCTTGATGGACAAACCAACAACCGCCCATCACTCTCATCGCTAATAAAGCGCCAGCGCGGGAATTGCCAATGATGCTGTTGGTGTTGGTGTTGGGCCCTGGCACGATCGGTCAGTAAGGAGTCTAATTGTGTACGACCAACCTACCTACTTTTTGGAGCTTGTTCATTCCATACGGAGCATTCACATACCCTCTTTTTAGAGAGAGAGAGAGAAAAAAAAAATAGCACCAATGGTAATATAGAGTCTGGCATGATGACCCTAACTCGTTATGGAGATGGAGCCACAAGACTTCTTGTCAGTCGGGCCAGGGAGAATATTGGCCATTCAGCGTCTCTTTTTGCACCCCATGACCCGCGCTTTGTGCTCTGTAACACGATAATTAGTGAAATGATCGAAAAGAGGCTAGGCATCCATCCATCCATGCATTTCATCTATCCAGCCAGCCGGGGCAGTCTAAGGAGGAGACCGAAAGAGTCCAAGAGAAAGAGACCATTGCAAGAGTAGCTATTTGGCGGGGATTGTTTTTTCGCCGAGGCAGACAGATGCTTATTGGGAAGAGAGAGAGAGGCGATCACGGAGTAATAATAGAGAATTGTTGGGACGTTTGAATAACCTGATAAGAGAGAAGACAGTCAACAGTCATATTTAGGAGTCATAGAATCAGCAATCTCCCTCAAGGTGGGAGAAATTAAAAATAAAAAGCCGTGACAGCCTCTCGGATTCAGATTCTCCCAGTTGGCAGGAGCTCTGGAGTGACTTCGCCTACCATTGCGGGGCCATTGCATCAATACTTCGCTCGTACAGCTGCAGGGCAAGTACGACCACCGGGAGCAACCCCCGCTAAATGACACCGTATCTTGGGCCTTTGTCTAGATACTATAGGTGGTACTATAGGTGGTACTATAGGTGGTACTATAGGCGGTACTATAGGCGGTACTACGGTGTATACAGGTAGGTACCAGTGCTATATTCTCACAGGTCTAGTTACCTACTGCTAGGAACATAATCCGGCGGTTCTCTTTGTACACAACAACAAGCCATCCAAGAAGCAAGATGGTCTCCATTACCCAAGCCGCTATTCGTCTGGTAGGTTCCTCAGATATTATTTATATAACCCTCGATAATAAGGTAGTGTACTAGATGTTATGTTTAAAACATTTCCTTAATCTTACCCCCCCTCTCCTCCCCCCCTAGCCAGCCTAATCGTCACGCCCAACACCGCCTCATCACACTTATCACAAACAATCACCCTCACCGAGATGCATTAGTTTGTATAATCAACTCGAAATGTTTTGGATTTATATGTCATAGTCTGGCCAAGATACTTATAGCTTGTGTTTTTTTTGGGTTTGCCGTGGTGATGATATCATCATCAACAGATTGGCGGTTTCTAAAGAAAGAGTACGCCTTGTTGGTTGGTTATAACCATGATCTCGTGATGGCCAATAGTAATGGCATGATGGTATAAAGTATGCTCTTAGTATTACCTGCCTGGGTACTATTTGGCTTGCCCTTGTCCTGTGCCCTTATCCCCTGCTCCCCCTTTTTTGGCCTTTTCCTCTTATTATCTCTCTTGTCTTTTTTTCCCTTTTGTTATTCCCTCTCGAATACCCTGCAGCCTTATATTTTTATTATTTATCTTATTTTTGAAATATTTTGGCTTATTAAATTCTCTTCTGTCCTACTAGATATTTTGTCTCTCCGAGACTTTGTCTTGGAAATCCTTGTCCTTTGTCTGGGCACAGAGTACAAAACACATACCATCTGATCATGATATCCTGTCCGCTGGCCGTGCTCACGCTTGCACCCCCAAACTTGGGGAGCTCCAAGACATGCATGCCCACTGACAGCTGGCAATTAATTGCATCACATCACAGGGCTCCCTGTTCTCTCCAAATCTTACTCCCGAGCCCACCCCAAGATTTGCCAGTCTCCACTACCCAATCGGGAACCAGAACCGGATCTAAGTCGCTTGTCTCTCGACAGCCCATCGTGCGGGTCGTTGTGCCTCCCCCCCCTCCCTTCCCATCGTGTATGTATTATGGAGTACAGGTCAAGGTACATATGCAGGCAGAGCAGATAGGTAGGTTAGATATTACTTGGGAATGGGTATGTATGTATGTGCTAGTGTATGCATCTCTTCGTTGGCCAGCTAGTATCTTATACCTACTTACTTACAGGGCATAGTATCACGAAAACTGTAAGTTGGGAGGTATCTCTTACATATATACATACCTGTGCCCACCTACTATTGCCTGTCTTGCCCACCTACCTTGCCTCTTACTGCTACTGCCTACCTAGAACCCGTATATAAGGGGTGTACCTATGCAAGATCGGTCATGGCCCCATCGTCGTCCGTGTCCTGAAGAAAGATCCATGTTATCGGGTTATATGAAGCGACTTCTTTCTAGCACGCTCTGACCCTCTCCATCTATTTTTTTTTTCTCTCTCCGGCACTTTGTCTTTTTCTTCTTCATCTTTTTGGTTCATAATTTTTTTTCTTTCACTTCTTTCATCTCATAGTAGTATTCCGTATCCACTTGGCGGCTGGCTACGATCATGGATCAATACCTTAACCCCATATCACCCACTACCTTGTCCCCAATCATTCCAGTAATGGAGACAGAGTCCTTCTCTATTCCTGAGCTCAGCGACCCAGAGTATTTTACAGAGGTGCTACGCTTGCCTATGGGCAAGTCTGAAGCTCAAGCTGACAAAGAACTGGTGGCCAGAGCAAAAGCGGCTGGCATTGTCGCTACTCTCCCATCAGCTGCCAGTAAACGACATCCTGCTAGCAACTGCTCAGCATCAACATTTGGGGCCAACCAGGACCGCACTTTTTCTAATGCTTCCAATGGATCAGCCAGTACAGCTCTAACGCTTCAATCTTCCGTTCTCGGTTCCCCAGGATCCATCCCGGATTCGGAGTCTGGAGAAAGGAGAGGCTCGACCGCGAGTCTTAGCTTTGCTTATTACGAGCGGTATCTGTCCATTGTCAGTTCTAGCAGCAATGAATTCAAATTTCTCAATACGCCGCCTCTTGCCAGTAAAACCCCTGCTCCGAGCGTGCTCAGTGTCAGCACCAAGAAGAGCAGCCGTATAAGCCTGAAGGAGCGCCTGCGCTGGAGGAGAAAGACTGTTCAGCCAGCAGAAATTAAAACGTACGTCTTTCCTTTCTCTGTGGGGTCTAATCACATTCCCCTGTTTTCAGCTTCTCATCAATCTGGATGTGGACACACAACTTGTTGTTGATCTGATAGGCTGACACTCTGCACGTAATATGATATAGTCCATGTGCTACTTGCCAGGAAGGCTTTGAAAACCCAATGACGTTGTACGAACTTCAATGTGGTCATAAGCACTGTCTCAAATGTATGAGAGACATGATTGGTCAGGCGGTTGAGCATGAATCCCAAATGCCACCGCGATGTTGTTCTCAGCCTATTCAGACTCCAATTGTCCAAGCGGTCCTAAGTCAAGATGCTCAGGACAACTTTCTACTAGCAGTTCTCATGTTTAATACGCCAGTCGACGAGAGACTCTTTTGCCCAAACTCGGCCTGTGGTCATTTCATTCCGCCCCATAATATACACGACCACAAGCACCCTTTTGATGTCAGTTGCTTCAAGTGCAATGGTCGTGTGTGCGCCATATGCAAAGAGGAGGCCCATCCCATTGGCCAAGATTGCCCTCAAGATTGGGAATTAGCTGCAGTAAAGAAGCAGCACGATAACCAGAGCTTCAAGCGATGCTACGAATGCAGAGCACTGGTTGAAATGATTGAAGAGTCCCCATACATGATTTGCCAATGCAAAGCTCAATTCTGCTCCGTGTGCGTTGGCATCTGGGATTCTACAACGGGATGTCCCAATCTTTGTGACTTTGAGCAAGAATTGGAACGGCAGCGTCAGATGGAAGTGACTGCATCCTTCACGGCTGAGAAAAAATTACGAGCCAATTCATCCATTCAGCAGCTTTTGCAAAAGCAACATGAGGAGCTGTACCGATTCCTCGACTACAAGCTACAAGGTGAAGATGCCTTACAGGTGCGTCACTCAACACAAAAGGCTGCCGTGATGGAGAAATACGCGCACCAAGAGGATTTGATCAACAAGAGACACGAGAAAATTCTTGCTGCATTGGAAACCAGTCATGTCACTTTCGAGATGGATCTCCTAGCGACACTGGACCAAGACGAGCGTAATATCCAGCTCAGACTCAAACATATGGAGGCTTATTGCGAAGGCCTCGGACGAAACCCAAACTCATTAGGACCCGCCAGAGTTGTCACTGAGAGGGATTTAAGAGAATTGGGCCAACAATACAAATTGCGAGACGGTATGCGCTTCAATCGAGAATCAAAGATCAGCTCCATGAGAGAGCGGCAGTCTAAGCAGATAGGAGACCTTCTGGACAAACATGAAGTGGATCTCGCAGTCCTCCACGATCAGAGACGTAGTGCGCTGGATCGATTGACGATCCAGTCTGTCGAGGAAGATATGCTTCTCAATAACGTCTTTGGGGCTCGCCAGTCACGGATGCAATCTCGATGGGTCCTCGCCATTGAAGTCCTCTGCAAAGAGCTTGAAGATCAGACCGGCCAGACCTACTGTCGTATTGCCACACCAGCGTGGCCCTGTTGATAAGACATTGGGAAGTCCACAGCAAAATTTGGACATGATCCAAAGTACCCCCTTACTTTCGGCCAAGGAAGTATAGGTGGACTGATTTGTCACGCAACACATAACCACATGATTCCATCCCTAATCCCCTCCCCTCCTTATGCTTTATGCTCTAATTTTACACATATTATGACGGCTGCTTCCATTTTTCCCTTTTGAACATTCGAGACACTGTGTGTCTTCTTTTCTCTCCACTTCTTCTCTTGGGCATCTTTCATTTGTTTTCTTTACACATTTGATTGGGCTGTCCTCACGGCTATACCCCCCCAGTTTTACGCAAGTATTGTTATCACCAACGTCTAATATCACTTATTCCCTCCCTCGTTCATTATTCACTAGCAACTACATAATCGAGTACTTGTCTATTTATTGATGTTTATGGTAATACTATTAGCGAAGCTCGGGTGTTTCAGGG
This sequence comes from Trichoderma oligosporum, assembly GCA_015266385.1. Lineage (NCBI taxonomy): Eukaryota > Fungi > Ascomycota > Sordariomycetes > Hypocreales > Hypocreaceae > Trichoderma > Trichoderma oligosporum. The sequence goes on along the minus strand of JACBYL010000114.1, from coordinate 9,611 downwards.
GCTGTTAGAGGAAAAGTACAAATAAAAGTATTAAACTACATAGCCAGCTCTTTTCCTTTAGCTTGATGTGTCGCCTGTCCTGTCTATGCGGCCTACTTCTCTGTTGACGATTACCATGATACCCGAATTGTGTGTACAAAAGATTTGAGGTTGATCTTAGTGTATCAAGGAGAAGCTGTTCCGGACTAATAGCAGGCCATGGAAGCTGTATAACGACACTTTCAGGCATTATCCGGCTTGTTTATCTAGATAATATGAAATATGTAACCATCTCCCTATAGGATTTCTAAGCAGACTGTGTACATCATATCTCAGCCGCCAAATTTGTGGCTGATGTAGTAAAACAAAACAGACAAGGGGGAGAGAGAGAGAGACCTAGCCCCATCTAGTTGCATGTCTGCACTGGACAAATATGTCTAAATCTAGTGATATGATTGATCCACACACATACACATATATATATATACATATACATATACATACCCGTACAAATACACATACGTACACACCCTACGCATAATGTCTTCATTCACATGAAACAGCCCGGTTTCTGTTCGTCAGCTTGCCACAGATGTAGCATTGGTTTCCCATTCCAGTAACCACCGCGGCGGGGTTCGACAAATGTTGTACCGGGCTCTTGGAACCATGGAAACCAATGTTTACAGTAGAGATATTTGATGACCGGGGGGGGGGGGGGGGGGCCACAAATTTAGGGCCCCGGGGGGAGGGCCAGACATTTAGGTCGCCGGATTTGATCCAGTTTGACCCCCAACTTGACTCGCGACAAAACAAGGTCAAATCTCTAAAGATAAGACACGCCCTTCCTTAATTTTTTTTTTTTTTAATTTTTTTTTTTTTTAGCTCCGATTTCCTTCAAGAATGTTTGGGTAGGGAGGACTATGACTATGACTATGTCATGGCCGCTGCACTTAGTACGCCTCCTCTCCTCATGTTGGTTTGTAATCGGCGATACAAGTCTGCTGTGACAACAACTTTATGAGACAGCATAATTTGACAAATTCTGTTCATAGGATGTGACCTTAACTGTGAAAAATATGTTTTCAAACATTGGTGGTAGATCAAGGAAGGAGGAAGAGTCTAGACACCTCCAATTCTTTTTTTTTTTTTTTACCCTTCCCCCTTCCCCCTGACTGAATGTGCCTTGATGTATCGTATCGGCCGAAACAACGAAAAAGAAGTGCCGTCGTATTCATCTCAACAGTTGTGCAAATATCTTGTGCTACGACGGCACAAGGACGCTGCGGGATATTTAGCAATTGGTTAGCGCTTTCGTCACTATCAAGGAAGATGGCAGGTATTGCTGTGCTCGGTCGGACGGACACTTTTTCTTTTTTTGCTTTTTGTTATTTGTCTCTCCGAGTATCCCATCACGAGAACAAAAGGTCTCGGAAGTGAGTAATCCCGTTTCTCAAGGTGTACATTCTCTCTCTCTCTCTCTCTCTCTCTCTCTCTCTCTCTCTCTCTCTCTCTCTTGCTCTTATTACTTTGTACTACTACCAGACAACAGTCTGTATTTGAATGGTACTACTTACTGGTAGGTACACAAGATACGCGTATACGAAAGACGTCGCCGAAGTGAAAAACGCCATCATCCTCCTATTTAGTGGCGTTTTTTGGACTGTCTCACACTAATCATAATGAAAGTCACAGCCATAAAGAGTGCAAAGTACCGGTACTTGCATTGTTCGCGCCTTGATTTGCGTCGTCTGGGGATGGATTTAGTTCCTGCAAAAAGAGGGGGGTTGCAGAGTATGTAAAAGAAGAAAAAAAATTGTAAGCATTATTGATAACCCTGTCGGTTGAATCAACTCCAGAGGTTGATCTTCACCAAAAAGCTGAACAACGCCAGTTCCGACGGTAGGCGACAAGCTTGTCCGTGCGGCGTCTCGTGCTCAGACCTTTTTCCCCAATTCAGTACTGCTGAATATTCCGTATTTGACATTTCGTACTGTTGTACTCCGTACTCCGTACTCTGTACAGCATGATGTGTCTGTGTTCTTCTTTCAAGGAGTCACGAGGTCAGAAATGCCGTCCCCCGAAAACACACTTGGCCCAGATGCTTTCTGTACAAGTATGATTGGTCATATGAGGCCAAATAGACTCCCTCTTTCGGACAAGCAAAACATCTCAACAACTAGTCGGCGACTTGCTGCCCTTGCCTACTTGAGAGGAAGCGGGCCCAACCAGACAGACGGTGTTTTTTTTTTCTTTGAGCACTGATATTGAAGACCAATTTCACTCTGTTGTCTCAGTCTCACTCGTACTTGTATATCTCATTAAAGATTATTTGATACAGCTGAGTGGAGATGTTGGAAATACGCCGTTCGATGAGGCCAACCCATGTTCGTGATCCTTGTCAGGTTATAATAAGGTATGGCACACGTACGGAGTTAAACTAAGGCATTGTTTAGTTGTGGCGCTAGCTCCCGCCGCGTAGATCCGGGAAGCGGCAAATATAATCTTCCGATTTGCCTAGTAGTTATCGTTCTTTGCTTACCTAACTAAAGAAAGCTGCCTCCGCGCTTGTTGGGGCTTTCGTTATCGCACGTGATCTTATCGGGGGACAGCCCCACATACGCGGCGCACCGAATTGGGTTGCAAGAGAGGAAAAAAACCCTGCCGGATAGCACAAAATTACCCAGCCAAAGAGAAATAATACGCCTTTTTTTTTTCGCTACCCACACACGGACTACTGCGATTCGCAACCTCTCCTCTTTCCTGCACACCTCCTCATTAAGGACACGCATCAATCACAATGGATTCCAGCAGCAAGGCTCCCGTTAAGCTCGTCAAGGTGACCCGAGTGCTCGGCCGAACCGGTATGATAGGATCCATTTCTCTCGCCCTAGGATTTTACCTCTGTCACTGGTCTGCTGTCACCGCCGTTGATGCCGCTGTTGAACTGGCATCTTGAAAAAGAGGAGGGGAAAAAAATTTGTCACATATTTTCCGGAAAGGCAAAGGAGAGAAGATGATTCCAGATCGATACAAGCAAAAACGGGCTGGCATGCAGAACTAGCTGAGGATCTTGGGCATAGCGGTGCAAAATGACGAAGAAGCTAACGAAAAGGGCAGGCTCTCGTGGTGGTGTCACCCAGGTCCGTGTCGAGTTCATGGACGACCAGACTCGTTCTATCATCCGAAACGTCAAGGGTCCCGGTATGTACTTGTGACAATTGTAACAATCTCGGGGCTATACAGCTACGATTTGTGGAAATTGAAAAGGTGAAAAACTGGATAATTGGCTGACTTTGTTTATCTAGTCCGTGAGGACGATATCCTCTGCCTGCTCGAGTCCGAACGTGAGGCCAGACGTCTGCGATAAACAGCCAAACAACTGGGGGTGTAGGGAAAAGGAAAGAGGCAAGCTAGTAAAGGTTCTCAATGGCGTGAACGGGTACGGGTCATTTTCTTTTGGGTGTGTTCCATACTGGACATTACGGCCTCTTGTGACGACGGTATGCAAAGATGGTGTCAAGTAGCGACAACCGACCGGCAGGGCTTTATCCTATCTAGTCGGAAATACCTAGGCTCATTCTCATATATTTAAAAAAGGAAAAAAAAGGATACAAGCTTCCCTTTTTTTTTGGGTCCAAACATGGGATTGTTCATCGCCTCAGTTTTGATGGCCAGTCTCTCTGGCTGCTAACTCTGTTGATCTAACTAATCTGAGGGTTGGCTTTTGACCAACAGTTGTTTATGAGCCCGTCCTGATGCAGTTGGTTGGTTTTGCGTTTTAATTTCTTCATGTGCGTGCTACACTGCAGTAGGCGCTTGATGTCTTGTCACAATTGTACTGGCTGGCCGTGTACCTGGCTCCGCTAGATATGATGATGATAGCTACGGAGCACTATTCTGACATTTTGCATTATGATACTAAGGTAATTAATATGACTCTCCATACTGCTGGAAGGCCACGTGATAAAGAGTCCAACAGCGCCTAGATTTAAATTTGTCCGACCTGAATCGAGGCATGTTGTTCCTGTAAAGCAGCCCAACAAAGCAAATAGTGATAATCGCCGCTGCAGATGCCCAAGTCAAGATCATGTGTTGCCGGTGGACTCGGGCAGCCACAGTGTGTTAATACATAATTAACCCAGTCAACCAGTGAAGGCTTGAGATGGTGTTTCACAACCGAGTCGGACTCAAGCAAGAGACTTTGGTGGCGCTTTCGTTTATTGGTTGGGGCTGGACTGCTAAGAGAGCGTCTGAATCGATGAAAAGAGAGAGGAAGAGAGGGGTGATGATAAGTGTCCATGTCCATGGTCCTATAAATTTCACAAGCAGTTTGTTGATATTTGTCTATTACCATCAATGATTTGTATTACATCACTTTCCTTAATATTATTTTGCCATTGGCTTCTTCTCCTGCTCCTCTCCTTAGATAAGTAATCTTGCTATTGAGTGGTGCTTCGTTTCCTCAGGAGAAGCTATCGATGGCACTATCTTTTAAGGTTGAACCGCCGAAACTCTCTCCAGGGACTCAACAGTCCCTCAGTCCCTTGGGCTCTTTTTGGCCCCTCCTCGCAGCAGCCACGCATATGTGCAGCTTCATGTATTATCCCGTGCCTTGGATGCACAGCTTCACCGAATGTATTTGATATCTCCCACAGGGTCGAGACTTGCTTGCATAGCCCTGAGAAGAAGCGACACGTCAGAAGTGAATATAAAACTCACGGAAGCATGCATAAGTCTTGATGCGATATTTACTACTATACGGAGTACTATTTTGATAATCTATGGAAGTATTGAGAGGTGATTCTTCGGCGACCTGCAGATTGCTGGATAAGGTATGTATGTACCTAAGGTAGGAGGTAGTATTAGCGCTACTAACACCAGTAAATGCCCCCCCCCCAGTACCAAAGGTGGAGGAGGGCCGAAATATCAGTACTTGCTAACCAAGTATCGAAGTCGAGTTAACTACTACTCCGTTACTGCTTGTGTATCTGAATGTTTGTGTGTTCGTGCGCCATATTCGTACGTGCCCCTACAGAAATTCCAAGTTGTTACCTAATAGGTACCTACCCAGCAGGTACAACTTTTCTTCAGTGGCATCGACAGCAGAACCAAAACCCCTGCTAAAAAGCCACTGAAAGCCCAAGCTTAAGCCAAAGCACACAGTTGACAGCACAGCACAGTTACTCCGTGCTCTTAGCATCATCATTAGGCCCGCGACTTGATCCGTTTCGCGAGGCCAAGGAGAACCGATATCAGCCACCCACTTCAAAAGCATTCCGACCTTTTCGGCAAACTCGACCCCAGTTCTGCATTTCTCCATTTCTCCAATAAGTCGCCCAGTTCCAGGTGCATATTAATTTAACTGGACTGATCTCTCTCTCTCTCTCTCTCTCTTTTTTTTTTTTTTTTTTTCTCTTTTTTTTTTTTTTTTTTACCAGACCAACTAACCCAGCAAGATCTGGCGATCCCTCCCACCTCCATATCCGTCTTCGTCACCCGTCAATATCATCACCATCACCAACTTATCCTTACCGATTAGCTTGTTGCTGCTGCGCTTCATAAAGGCTCAGGTCCCTCCATCTTTTACTCTTTTCTTTTCATCGAGTAACGACTTCGAGGGACCAAAACATTTTTCATATTCTCGCGGCAGTCTCAGCGCTCCTATCAAAGACACCAATTGCCGCGGCGCATTGCTTGTTGAATTAGCAAACGATACGAATAAGAAAAAGATTTTTGTCATAGCCTGCTTTTTCAACCTCATTCCTCCATCTTATTATAACCTATATACTCAGCGAATACATTCACACAAACATGTCCGATTTTCGCTCCCCTATCGACAGTGCTGTGCCGTCACTGTCGCTTCAGATGCCGCAGTCGATACAGCATAAGCGGGACTTTTCCGCATCGAATTCGCTAGAAGACCCTACCCAAGCAGCTTCTGGTGAGGCTGCCGCGCAAGAGAATGCTTCAATTGAGAGAATGGCTAGTGAGGCTATGGCTACCCTCCACCTAACGCCTACTCAAGACCATCCCGAACCACCCCCTCCAACTGATCCGGCTGTGCTGAAGTTGGTCGGTGATGTGTTGGCATCAGAGGTATGAAGGGAGCGAATCGTGAAATTGAATTGGGTTGTGGGAGTGCGTATGCATAATGCTAATATCTCGATAGCAAGGTATCCCTTCACTATTGCACCGCCTGAAACAGAGCATTGCTTCCGCAAAAGTAAGTCAATCTGATTTTGCATGCAGCCCCCTTCTGCATATGAGCCGCCGGTACCTTGAGTGCTGGCTGCAACTCTAGTAGCATGTGGCTGAGACAGGAGGGGGGGAAACAAAAAGAGAAGATGTCGAGAAACAGAAAGAAGAAGAAGAAAGAGAAGAAAAAACAAGAGAAAAAAGCTAACACCAACTCGAACTAGGAATTCGGTACCTTTCTCAAGAAACGAGCTGGCCTCGAAGAAGACAGTGCTCAGACCCTCAAGAAGTTGGCTCGCGCCACCCAAGATAATATACGACGACCCGAACACCGCGGAGGTACATTTGTCCATGTATATGAAGAAATGGTGCACATTCATGAGCGCATGGCCGACAACGGCATTCAGTTTGCCGCTACACTGCTCCAGATGAACGAAGAGCTCCTCGAGGCAGCCGGCAATGCTGAGCGCAATCGCAAGACCTGGAAGGCCAATGGCCTAGCTGCTGAGCAAAAAGTTGTAGATCTTGAGGCTGCTATGCGCAAGAGTAAAGCAAAGTACGATTCTCTGGCCGAGGAGTATGATCGCGCCAGGACAGGCGAAGGCAGACCTGGTGGCGGCAAGGTCTTGGGCGCCTTCAAAGCACACAAGTCGGCAGCCCAGCAAGAAGAAGAGCTATTGAAGAAGGTCCAGACTGCCGATCAGATATATCACAACGCAGTCAATACTTTGCAAACTGAGAAGACTCAGCTGCAGACGACAACTCGACCCGAAACCGTCAAGTCGCTGCAAGAGGCCATTCGCGAGATAGACGCTGCTGTTGGGGTGCAAATGCAAAGGTTTGGTAAGTAAATCCTCACTGCCATCTGAAACCGTCCTTTATTTTCCCCCCATCATAATCGACGCTGGCGACTAAACAACTCCAATAGCTTTAAACAACGAGAATTTGTTGTTGGGCAATGGCCTCGTCATCAGCCCCTTTAGGAACACCGCTAGTATCGGCCCCAATCAGGCTCGGAGCATGAGATATGCCATTGCATCCATCAACATCGACAAGGACCTAGATGAGTTTGTGGCAGGATATCATTCCAAGGTTCTGCCAAATCCCGGCGAGATTAAATATGAACGCAATCCAGTGCGTCTCCCATCTCCATCTTCCAGCAATTTGCCGGATTACCCCCCTGACCTCTCATTAAGTCCCTATGCTAACCATATCATGATGTTATGTTGTTTTCTAGGTCCTCGCTCCTCCATCTGGTGCTCTAGGCCACTCATCTCTGCCCTCTGTATCTCATGCTGCCAAGCCATCCATAAGTCAAGGCCCTTCTCCAGGCGGATACCAACATTCCCCACAATCTTTCTCCGTGAGCTCAAGGACAGGCCCTGGTAACTTTGGCAGTTCACCTACAGGCCCTGCAGCCTCCCAAGGACCATCGGCATCCATAACACAAGGAGGTGTTGCCTCTACTCCCACCAGCACAGAGCCTCCAAGGTCGTTTCATCAGCCAACTCACAGCAGGAACTTCAGCCAAGGTAACATGCTGAATTCTCCCGTCAGCCCTCAGGCTCCTCCACCTCAGCAGTACGGCTCAATCGGTCCAGCACCAGGAGGATTCCGAGCTTCCAACGGAAGTTCCGCGATCACCGGTCCTCCTCAGTTAGGAGCACTCCCCTTCCAAGAGAGCGAAGGCCCATCAGGTCAGAGCACCTCACCTCCTCAGCTGGGATCACCATACCAAGCCCCCGGACCGAGCGCTCCGCCAGCATACAGCGCGGCCAACCATGGCCCCCCCACCCTCAGCATCTCTACTACTTCAAAGCCAGTCTTTGGCGTTCATCTTGGCCGATTGTATGAGCGAGATGGTCTCGCTGTCCCCATGGTTGTGTATCAGTGTATTCAAGCTGTGGACTTATTTGGTCTTGGAGTGGAAGGAATCTACCGTCAATCTGGATCCATGAACCATATCAACAAGCTAAAGGGCATGTTCGATTCAGGTATGCTCCAGTTCTTGTTCCTTTTTCTTGGCTTTTACAGTTTCATAAAAAGAGAAAATTCAACTAACTCATCTGTTTTACTGTCCAGAATCCCAAGCTCAAGCGCTTGATTTCCGAAACCCGGAAAACTTCTTCCATGATGTCAACAGTGTTACGGGCCTGTTGAAGCAGTTTTTCCGAGACTTGCCTGACCCTCTATTCACAACAGAGCATCACAGCAGCTTTGTCAACGCGGCGAGTACGTGCTGTCTCTTTCTCTCTCTCTTTCTCTCTCTCTTTCTCTCTCTCTCTCTCTCTTTTATTGCAAAATCCAGACACCATCACATGCTAACTACGCACTTACAGAGAACGAAGACGAAGTGGTTCGACGAGACTCACTCCACGCCATCATCAATAGCCTCCCTGATCCCAACTACGCTACCCTGCGTGCCCTGATGTTGCATCTACACCGTGTCATTGATAACTCTCACGTCAACCGCATGAACTCCCACAACCTTGCCGTCATCCTTGGGCCTACCCTTATGGGCACGGACCCAAGCACCGCTATTACAGATGCTGGCTGGCAGATCAAAGTCATTGACACAATCTTGGTGAATACATACCAGATCTTTGACGAGGACTAATTTACCTACCTACCTACCTACCTACCTTATTATTATCTAGTAATTTTTTTTTTTCCTTTTTTTTTTTTTTTTTTTTTTTTTTTTTTTTTTGATTTTTCAGAGAGAACCAACCAACCAATCTCTTACTGCATGGCGTTGTCTGTTCATCATTCATTCATTCTTTCATTCGTTCCTTGTCTCTGTTCTTCTTTTCTTTATCTTGGTTTGATTATCCATCGGTGCTGGAGTACTGCGTGCAGGTATGTTGTTATTATGTTGTGTCCATACAAATCATTTCCTTTCCTTTACTTAAACCATATAGTTAATCTTTCTCTCTTTCTCTCTCTCTCTCTCTGTGTGTGTGTGTGTGTCTGTATGTATCATTCATAGCTAGAGGTATCATTGATCACTTACTGACTGGTCGGGAAGACGAGTGGCTTTTCTTTCTTTCTTTCTTTGGTTCTTCTATTCTTCTTATTAATTTGATCTGTCATGGGTGAAATATGGATGGGATGGGATGGGATTGATGAAAAAGATGGGACGACTACATTTATTTTATCTAAACTAGTGAGATCAATCTTGTACTCTTGCAGATATATATAATCAATTGAAAGGCGGCCCATGTTGCCCATTCTCTCCAGGTTAGGTACATAATATTTTAATTGTATGTATGTATGTATGAATGTATTTTTCGAATATATGAAGCCATTCAATCCAATACAGCAAAAGGTATAAATAATCAATAAACAAACCCATGACAATTAACCAAAGAAGAAAAGAAAATTCTCTCCAACTCTTTCCATACACACACCCCCCCCACACACACACATATATATAATAT